>LOEQ01002681.1:287329-322333 GCA_001685075.1 Bramus lutescens
AGAACAGCGCCATCATCTCAGTGGGTGAGTGCGCCCCTCGCGGTCCTGACTTCTCAGCTGGGATTTAATGACACCCAGGCTCCCTCTAAAACCCAGAGCACTGCCATTCCTAGTTTGCCTATTGTTAGAGTTCAGGACCCTGCCTGGAACAGGAGAAGGTAGCTTCAAGGCCTGAGTAAGGAGAGCTTGTTGAAAAGGATTTCCTTTTGGGTGCTGTATATAAAAGAAATTGCAATTGGTTCTCTAGCCCTTCACAGTAAGCAGGCAAGTGAAGTGTACTCTCCCTGCTTGTATCCCCCCCTCCTCTCTCTCTCTCTCTCTTTCTCTCTCTCTCTCAAGTGATAAGGAATAAAATGGGGGAGAAAAGCCCAGGGAGCCCTTGTTGTGAAGTGGTGGCTGCACTTGAGCCTTTATCTGAGAGAACACTTGCATTATGAAGCCATCACTATAGTAACTGAAGCTCTGGGTGCCCATGTTGCTAGGCAATGAAATGCTGTAGGCTTAAGTGAACCCTCAAACCTCCTAAAATCAATAGGGTTGGCTTCTAGCCCTATTGCAGGACATCAGTTTATTATTATTTTATTTATTTTTTTGAAAATACAGAAAAGCAGAGGCTCCTGGGGGAGTAAGAACAGTGCTTTTTGATGAGGAGTGTGGGGCAGATTGAGGATGTGATTGAACAAAACCAGGGAAGAAGCAATAAAATTGGAAAAGGGAAAGGCTAATAAACTGATCAGAAAAAGTAAAAGGGGAAAAGGAAAAGGGAAGCCTGTGTTACCAAGGAGTATAGGAAAGGAGAAAAACCAAAGGAAGGCCATCCTCACAGGGCTGATCAGAGAAGAGATGGTTTTTCAGAGGTAGAAGTAAGAGCTTAAGAGACTACAGTGTACTGGTGAATGGAGATTCACTTTATTTAACGTCAGTGTGTGCTTTCAATTCTTAAATGCAGAGTTAACTGAGTAAAATTAGGGCAAAAGAATGACAGTCAGCTTTGGGTACACCATTACCCAATTTCTATTTTCATATTGAAAATCTTTTTCTATAAGGTTTTTATTGGCTGTTTCCAATGGCTTTTTATTAATACTCTCAAGTGTTTCCCATGTGACACCTTTCGTAGGTACACGTCTCTGCTTGAAGCAGTTACTGCTCCTTTGTGTGCCTCTGTTCTCCTACACATTGTTTCACTCTCCACATGTGTGTGGTTTTCTTTGTGAGCATGTTCAGTAGCTGTGCGCTGTTCTGTCCAGCAAATGTATCCTATGCTCATTAAGCTGTTTCCCAATTCTTTGTTTTTCTTTCCTTCATGGATAAAGCATATGCTTTGAGAGTTTTTCCAAAGTACTAGGGTGATAAAACTAAATTGTTGCTATTTAGAAGCTCATAGATAAGAACGTGGACTGTGCGACCTCAGAGCAAGGACTGTAAAGTGACATGGATCACTTTGGTTACATATCTCTTACACATATAAAAGAAGTTTTCTTCTTTCCTAATCCCAATGCTAAGGATCAAACCACAGGGTCCCCACATCCTTAGCAGGCCAATGAACTACATTCCCAGCCCTCAAAGCTTCATATATGATCCAGTAAGGTTCAAATGTTTTTCATCTTGCCATGATTTTGATTTTTTTAAAATTGTTTTCATAGCAGCCATTTAAAAATATTTCTATCAGGGACTAGAGAGATGGCTCAGTGGCTAAGAATCCTGACTGGTCTTCCCGAGGACCTGAGTTCAATTCCCAGCAACCACTTGGTGCCTCACAACCATCTATAATAGGATCTAATGGACTCTTCTGTCATGCAGGCATACATGCAAATAAAACACTCATATGCATAAAATACATAAATAAATCTTAAAAATATTCTTGTCTCAGTTTTCCCTCAATTTTTTTTTGGTTTAAAGTTGAAATTTTTTTCTTCCATTTTTTTTTAAAAAAATCTGATAAATTATGTTGTATATTCCCCATGTTTTCTTCTTGGAGCTGATTGTCAGAAGCTATAGCCCCATCATGAGATAAAAAGCTGGTATAATGGCTTCTTGTTTAGCAAAAGGGCTGAAAGAAATCCATGGTCCACTGTTTTATGTAAAAGTCAGAGCTTTGGGTTTTGTTGTTTTCTGCTTTGTTCCTCTCACCTGACCACTTCATCCCAGAATCCAAGTGTGTTCTCTGTTGCTCCTTTGCAGTTTGATGGCATGTGGGCCACACCTGCAATGCCTGTATCCCCAAAGCACAAAAACTCAAGCAGAGCCCATTTTATCCAGAAGTCCAATGTTGACCCTAAGTCTCAGTTTTTCTAGACCTCCCAGATTTACCATTGACTCACTTAATTTTAATCTTAATGTTTTAACCATCAATCTGTGTAATTGAGAATAATAATATGTGATCACCCTTCCATTTTTCATTTGAGAGCCCAGTGAGTGATCTGTGTATCATCACTCTGCGTTCAGAAATGTCAGCTCATCTTTCACTTGATCATAAACTAGAGCTTCTCTTTCAGAAATTGCAGTCTCTGACTGTTTATGCTGCTTAAATGTAAGCTAATTATAGTCAAATAAAATTAAGAATTTAGTTCCCTGGTCACATTAGCCCATTGCCTGTGTTCAGCAGCCATCTGCGGCGAAGGTCTTCTATACATGGCGAAGTAAGGGTAGGCGACTCCACTGGCTCACAGTATGGTTCAGAGATAGATGTTAATCTATGGCCTCTTGGCACTACTATTAGTTTCCTCATATTAGCAGTGATTTGGAACATGAAGTCGTTTGTAATACTCTTCATTCATATTCGTGTAGACAAGATGTCATGGAGCTGTGTTAGTGTCAGGCCATAGATTTGTTACTTTTCTCACTGCTGTGATGAAATACCAGGTAAAAGCAACTTAAGGAAGGAGGGGTTTGTTTTGTCTCCTGATTGGACAGTATGGCTTACTTGGTGAGGACTCCTGGCGGCAGCAGTTCACATCCCATCCAAGGTCCAGAAGCAGAGAGAGATAATGCTGATGCTTGGCTTGTGTTCTTTTAACCCAGGACCCAGAACATGAGATGGAGCAGCTCACACTGGGAGTGGGGAATTCTTCCTTACTCAATTTAACTCTTTCAAACACATCATCACACACACACACACACACACACACACACACACACCCAGAAATACGCTTCTGTAGTGATTCTAAATGTCGTCAAGCCATGAGAATGCTCATTGGCCACACTGCTTTAGGATTAGATTCTGGATAGTGCAGTTCATAAATGTCATAATTCTGTATATTTCATAAAAATTACAAAGTAAGACAGGATTAGCTGATTGTTCATGACAAGCATTTAGAAGGATTTGTTTGTACTGAAATGCTAAACTCTAATTAAGTCCGAATAGTTTCTTTTTTTGGGTAAACTACGGTAACCAGGAAAATGAGCCTTCTCTATCATTTTCCCCCTAGGAAAGAGAATACTGTGCCCGGCCTAGACTGGACATCATCCAGCCACTTCCTGAGACTTGCGAAGAGATCTCATCCGATGCTCTGACAGTCAGGGGCTTTCAGGAGAATGAATGTAGGGATTATCACTTAGGTGAGACAGCAGAAATCTGCTTGTGCTTTCTTATACTTCTTTTGTTGTCCTTCTATTCAGCTCACCAAAGGGGAATTTAAGTATATATAGATACTGACAGGACTTCGGAGAATAGCTGAGCTGGCCTCTGCCAGTAAAAGCTGGAGTTCTAGACTCAGAAATACTGCAACCTTGCCTGAATGTGCATAGGAAAAAGGAATGTTAGACATGGGATCTGAACCAAGGTGAGAAGAGGGTTCTTTTTCTGTTGTTCCCTCAAACCAGCTCATCAGCTACCTATGTTTTCTGTGAAAGAATCAAACCCTTCACTTTAAAGATGCTAGGGAAGCCCTTTGTCACCCAACACATCCCAGCCCTGTCCTGTTTAAGTGACATTTAGCTTGATATCAAGCAGCATGACTTTGTAGTTGTCTTCCCAGTCCAAATGTGATGTTCCTGGAAGGTTTGCTGCAGGTGGCAGCGAAGTTCTTGTGTTTGGAACTGAGTCCTGAGCGATGGAAAGATTCCCACCCCATCACGGGGCCTGCGGAGTTAATTGCGGAGTGGGTGGGTGTGGGTGAGTACACTAATCCCTCACTGCTCAGGAGCAGAGGGACAGCTGTGGCTCTTTCGTCCTGCCTGGGGTGTGTGTCCTCACAGCCTGGTAGAGTGCGAGAAGAAAAGGAGGTACTCAAGCTCTTTGGAAGCTCTTTCCTATTCTCTCAGCAGCGGACACCTTAGGAAAACAGTTTAGCTCCTCATTCATACGAAGAAGCGGCACACAAGTGTGCATATGTCTGACCCTTTTATGAACCCTCTTAGTTAGGAACTGGAAGAGTATATTTTGGACTTTGCAAAAAGTAATTATGATTCAGAACCGAAAGCATGCAGTCTGAGTATTTTGCTCAGAGCAAACTCAGCCGTATGCTTAGAAACCCTTCAGAGCAGACTTTATAATGGAATTCTTCTGGAAACATTCAGGATTGGCATCATAGGCAACATGCTAAAATGATAGACTATGTCCCCAGGGCTTGGGCACCTGCCGTTTATGCATTAGATGGCCTTGATCCTAGTGAAGAGGAAACATTTGTCTTGTAGTCGACTTTACAGAACTGCTGTTCTGTAAGAATAGAGCTATAAGTGTCCATAAATACAGTTTATGCATGGTCCTTTGGGGTTCTATTTGTTCATCTGAAGTCAGAATGTTGATGTGTTAAACTTGGAATTCTAAACTTACCTTCTTTGTATTTGCTGGTTTGTTTATGTTTTTTTCTTCTTGCTTTTTCTCATTCCTTCCTTCTGAACAGTTTTACACTGTGGTGCATTTAGAAGCAGTACATGCTGCTGTTCTCACTGTACTCCTTGACATTCTAGAGAGTCAAGCACACTTGACTGTCGAGGGAGATAATTGACTTTTGAGTCTAAAATCATAGGCTAATTGCATCCCCTGAAACTATTGCCACTTTGTAATATCGAGTCACCCAAGCTGTCCTCTCTCTCCTCCCTTCTAGAATACTCTGAAGGGGAATCACTCTTCTATATCGTGAGTCCAAGAGATGTTGTTGTAGCCAAGGAGAGAGAGCAGGATGATCATATCGACTGGCTCCTGGAGAAGAAGAAATATGAAGTAGTTTTGATTTTACTTTCTTCAAAGTATTGATTTGTCTGAACATAGAAAAGAGAAAAGATTTTTTATAGTAAATCTTTCATATTGAGTTAGTGTGCCTCAAACCCAAAATATGTTGCAATCTCTCTCTGAGAAATCACAGAACAAAAAGCACGCAGTTCTGTTGGCCTGCTTTTCTGTTAAGGGGTCGGTTGGGGAAGTATGATTGATTCAGAGAAAGGGGAGTCAAACAGAGTAATGTACTGAAGCTGTTGTGGTTATTTTTCTAAAGTAATTAAAGTAGAATAAGTTTTTCAGAGCTTTTTCTTTTTTGATATTGCTCATTTTATCCTTATTTTGGGTATAAGGGAAAGATACCAGATTTATTCTAAGAATGGTTTGAACTAATTTGGGTGGAGTGATGTTGTCTACTTCACTGAGCCATGGTTTTGACAAGTTTAAGTAGATGATGTACCAATGTGACTGACTTTAGGATTAAAACAACATTCTCTACAACTGTAATAGCTGCCAAGATAGTTTGTTCCTTAGAATGACGCTGGGCTTTTGTGTGCCCATCAGCAGAAAACAACAGTGTCTGTTTATGTGGAAGAGATGTGTTTTTTTAAATTTGTAAATGGAACCCAGTTGTTATATACTAATACCTAGTATATACTCTAGCTATTACCCTATTACGCTAGCTTAAGTGAAATTTTAGTATTTCTTGTATTTGTTTATTTAGTTCTTTATTTGTATATATGTGTGTTTGTCTGTATGAATGTATGTACATGTATGCATGGGTGCTTATACTTGCTTATCTGCACAGAAGCCAAAAGATGGCATGGTATGACCTCTACCGTTCTCCACCTCTTCCTTTCGATCACCGTCTTTCATTGAGTCCAGTGCTCAGGTTTTCTCTGCTAGGCTGGAAGCCAGCAAGGCTAGCTCTCCTCCTGTATCACCAGCCTCAGAACTGGGGTTGTAGGTATTTGGAAAGACACTGACTTGTTACTGGGTGTTGGGATCTGAACTCTGCTCCTTATAGTTTTTAAGCGAGCACTCTTAACTCCTGAATCATCTCTCCAGCACCTAGATTAAGTAACATTTCTATAAACTTAGTTTATTTGTTAAATATTTATGTTAAGCTAATACTGGTAAGTGTTTTGAAAGAAAAACATGATGTGATTTCCATAGCTTAACTGTAGACATGAAGGCACACGTATGTTGTTTGCCTTTATTAAAATATAAATGAAAAGTGCCCTTTGTCAGTCTGGGTTATACAGTTTTAGAATGACAGGTATCCTTTTTTTGCTTGAAGTCTAAGAAATTTTGTTACTTTGATTTGTATATGAGATGTAATTCCAGCACCTTAGTGTGGGAATGAATTCAAGTAAAAATGAAAAGAGTCTTCATTTTGGTTGAATATCTTTATTTTGAATTCAGTGAAGTTCATTCAGCCATAACATTAAAAATTCCAGAGCCTTAAGCAAAAGCCAAAGGAAAATGATGTTTTATTTGAGTAGTTCAAAAGTTAAAACATAATACACAGTGTATAACTGCACTTGCTTTCTCTCCTACTCACTCCATTTTCTCCCCCTTTTCTTTTTAAATGACCCTTATTATGATGCTTGTTAAACATAGGAAGCTTTGATGGCAGCTGAAATTAGCCAAAGGAACATTAAAAGACATAAGATTCTGGTAAGTGCCGCATCATTATTTGGAATCTAACTGTTCTTACTGTTAAGGAAACTGAGTGATTTGAAAAGAACAAGAACAGGTTCTTCGTATCTGTTCATAATTTGTTTTGAACTAATTCTTTTACCTGGGAGGGCATTTGATTGAGTCAGTTTTTGCTTGTAAACAAGAGACTTGGACACCTGCTAGGATGTAGCTTCAGGAAATTTTGAAACTGCATTTGGGCAATGCGCTTTGAATACAAAGCTCTGCAGTTGAATGTGTGGAAGCCTCTTTAAATCAGGTGTAAAATCACATTATCACAAAATGTATCAAGACTGGTCTCTTCAAACTAGATTGCTTTGGTGTGGCCTTGATAACAAATTCAATTGCTTTTGTTATGGAGACTATTTTAGGAAATCAAATACATTTTTATTACATTTTGGACTCTGGAAAAGTACAATGGCTAGAAACCTATTTCTCTGCTAAGTGTGACAGTGAATTTTGTGATCAGAGACCTGACATAAAATCATATCCTTTATATATGAAGAGTCCTGTCCTTACACAACATTGAGTCCATTACCCTTGTTTACAAATGAATAATAGAAATTTAGCCTTTTATGGCTAGTTGGGTTTCAGCACAAATTTCTTATATTATTTTATTCATTCCAAAATTTTCTATAAAACTATATGTACAAGTCATTAATTCCTAAAGAATATGTAAGCAATACAATAAACAAATAAAGGGAAGAAAAAAGAAAGCTAGAGGTCTTTTTATTTTAGGCATGGTTGAGGAGAATAGTAATTCTTAGAACTGAAGAAAGCCTTGCAGCATTTAGTGTGGTGTACTGAAGGTACAGAGACCAAAGGAGTGGGACAGTTGAATGAGCTAACTACATAGGTAGTCTTTAAAAAGTTACTTTATAGCTAAAACTAGAT
Organism: Bramus lutescens; assembly: GCA_001685075.1. NCBI lineage: Eukaryota > Metazoa > Chordata > Mammalia > Rodentia > Cricetidae > Bramus > Bramus lutescens. Next base: position 295,083 of record LOEQ01002681.1, read on the forward strand.
TTGATTTTGAAGTGACATATGTACTGAAAACTTGGTTCTGTTTTTGGAACATACAGAACACAATTTAAGCTCATGATCCTAACCATGAGGCTAGTTTAACCATGGCAGGCTAATGGAGAGAGGATCCGAGGGAGGCCAGCTGGGGTGAGGATCACGTGGTTTGTGTAGGAAGATGTGGCCTGCCCAGAGCTGTGTGAACAGACTCATACTAGTGGAGTCAAAATTAGTAGAGTACTGTTAGCAGCAAACACACAGTCTTCCTGAGTTTGGAGAAAGCCACCCATGACAGCTGTGTGTGTTGGAGAACAGGATCTGCAGTGCAGCCATCTGCGGAATAATGCATACAAGACAAACTGAGGAGCAGCGGCAGAGGCTGAGAGGGAAGTGTGTTCAGAAGAAAGGAAAGAAATGCTCCCGTCGCTGACTGAGCAGCTTGTGATAATACCTTGGGTTTGGTAACATGAAATAGTTTTGTTTATTTTACTTATTCTCATTGTGCATGGGGAGTGAAAGTGAGCAGGCAGTGTACTCCTTACAAGACATGCAACGATAATGCTGGTGTCCAGGAGGAAGAGTCGTATACACTCAGTGGTAGAAGCTAGCACCCATGTTTTGTTCTGTATATTAAACATAAGCTCCTGGTGAAGTGAGAGCCATGTGGAGGGTGAGAGCTGCCCTCCCATCCCGTGGACACAGGCCCCAGGTGGAATGTGTGGATAGACTTGGATGCGCTGCATCCGCACTGCTTCCTTCTCTCTATCACCTCTGGCCTTGGGTTGGCTTCCTTGCCCTTCCTTCTGAGCTCATTTTCACTGTTCATGTTAAGCTGACGTCTCCTGTTTCCCTTCAGTATGATATTTTTCCAGTTAAGCCAATTTTATTGCTTTGTTTCTTTTTTTTATTGAGAAGATATTTTTACTCATATAATACATTATGGTTATGGTTCCTTTCCCTATACTCCTCCCAGCTCCTCTTCCTTTCTCCTCCCATCCAGATCCACCCCCTCTCTTGTCTCTTGTTAGAAAACAAATAGGCATTTAAGAGATAATAATAAAATAAAATATAATATAAAAAGATAAAATAATAACAAACAAATAGAACAAAACAAACAGAAGGAAAAGAACACAAGACATGAGAAATGGATATTGATACAGAGACCTATTCATACACATGTTCAGGAATCCCATTAAACCACAAAGCTGGAAGGCATAATATATGCACAAAGGACCTAAAGCAAAAAAAAAAAAGAAATTAAGAAAGAGCCCTGACAGGATTCTATGAGGAAAGTAACCTCCTAAGATGCCGCTGAGTTTGTTTCCCGTTGGCCATCTGCTGTTGGCGTGCCACCTACCCATGAAAGGAGTTAACAAACTCCTCTTTTTTGTTCTCCCTGGAGAGAACAAAATTTTTGTTTGCAAGTGGTCATCAATTGGAGATCTCTTCTGGATTAGATATGGGGGCATGTGTCTGCTTCTCCTTTCAGCTCTAGGACCCCGTCTGGTACAGACCCTGGCAGTTCCTATGCATTCTGCATCAGTCTCTAAGTTCATAAGAGGGTCAGTCCTGCTGTGTTTAGAAGGCCTTATTTCCAAGGTGCCTTCTATTCCTGCTGACTCTTACACTCTTTTCCCCCCTCTTCTGCAGGGTTCCTCTAGCCCTGAGGAGAGGGATTTGATGGAGGTATTATTCCATGTAGGGATGAGTGTTCCAAGGTTCTACTCTCTGCATGTTGTCTGGCTGTGGGTCTCTGTATTTGTTTTCATCTGCTGCAGGAGAAAGCTTCTCTGGTATGGTTGAACAAGGCACTGATTTATGAGTGTAACAGCATGTCATAGGGATCATTCTATTGCTACATTCTTGTAATTTACATTGCTTTTACATATATCTCTGGACTATCTCTAGTCTTAGGCTCTTGGTCACTTGAGTAACATCAGATATGGTTCCATCGCATAGAGTGGACTAAATTCAAATCAGATGTGGCTTATTTACTCCCATTAGCTCTGTGCCATTGCTGTACTATCACATCTTGCAGGCAGGACACCATTGTAGATCGAAGGGTTTGCAGTTGGGTTGAGTGTAACATTTCTCCTTTGGTAGTGTGCAGAGTACCTTCCAGTACCAAGAGCACTAGCCAGCAGGGGTGAAGGCTCTAGATAGGTAACTGCTCCACATCTCCATATTCAATGAGTTGTGTAGGTATTGTCTTCAGCCAGTTTGTGGAGAGTAGCTTATAGCCTTGGCAACAGTCTGGGTTATTTGGGGTTCCCATGACACCCTTTTGGCCAACAACTCTAGTAGGTATAACCTGTTCCTGGTACTGGAAACTTCATTTGATAATGAGAGATGTTCAGTTGGGGCTCTGTCTCCCTATTATTGGAAATTTCTTTATATCACCTTCATATGTGTATGTGTTAGGAAGCTTCTACTATATTAGGTTTCCATACTACCCCTTAAATGCCCTTGATTTTTAGCTGTCTGTATCCATATCCCCTGCCACTCCAGTTCTCTTGAGTGTCTTTCTTTAGCCTTCCTCTGGAAGAGATCACATTTAACAGAAGACATTGGAAAAACAGACCTTTATGTCTGATGACAATTTAGGCTGTTTCTAGTATCAGAGACTTCCTCTGCATAGCATATCTGAGTGGGATAGGTTAGAAGATTTTTCACATGGAAACAAGGTTCAATTTTTAAAACTTTGATTATTAAAATTTATATAAAAATAAATGCATTAAATCTAAATAAACTAAAGTTTAATATAACCCAAGCTATGACACAGATACAGACAGGCTTGGGCCGTGGTTCTCATAGGAACCCCAAGTCCTATCTGCTCAGAAACTGATACGCAGCTCTTAGGAGTTGTTCCAGTTGCATTATTAACTTACTCCATTTGCCTTTCTATAGGATATTGGGTTGGCATATGTAAACCACCTGGTAGAGAGAGGGGACTACGACATGGCTGCACGGTAAGAACAGCCGCGTCCTCACAGTTATTCATGGCTGATGGTAACAACAAATAGAAGTGATTCTTTCCAATTGACTTTTTCATATCTTTCTAGAAAGGTATGAAAAGGTCTGGTGTAAGACACGAGCCATCAGCACAGAATTAAAGGACTGTCCAGATTAGTAGGAGTGTAGTGTCAGCCTGTACTGCATAACCCCAGTCCTACTTCCCATAGCACAGCACACAGTGGGCAGCTAGACTCCCTGTTGGCCTGTCTGCCTTAGAATGACTTCTCCGTTTCTCTGTATAGAGTGATCAGACTTGCCCACAGCTCTCACTTTGTATGCCCTCCAGTTTCTAGGGCAAGTTGTGTTACACGTGCCTTTGGAAGAAATCTAGAACAAAGTACATCTGCATATAGCTCAAGAACAATGGCTCCTTGCAAAAGTGTGGTAGCTAAGTGGAAACAATAAAGCCTGTGAGACCACCGTTAGACCTGCCTTGAATGCCCTGAGACTGGGACTCAGTCTGTAAATTATGTGGGAGGCTGGGAATCTGATTTTCTATAGTCTGCTTTTTCACCTAATTTTTAAAGCTGACATGGAAGTTGTTGGCATTTGTGTTATAGTGAGTTTTCCTATAGAGAGTCCAAACCAGCAGTGCTTTCTATACACATCAAGTCGGGGGAACCCCTAGTCTTCTGAAAGAGACCTATCTTTTCCTGTGGTATTTTATATAGTTTTCATGATTGTCATGAACTCCATGTACAGTCAGAGGAGTGCTGGTGACACCTTCATGTTTGTTGACAATAGAGATAGAACCCCGCCAAAGCTCTGGGGAGGTTTACCTAAACCACTGGGGAAATGTCTCCTTAATCTCTTTATTTTTATTTACATTGTATTTCTCCCTGAAATGTTTTTGCTTCCAGAAAATGCCAGAAAATTCTTGGGAAAAATGCAGCCCTCTGGGAATATGAAGTCTACAAATTTAAAGAAATTGGACAGCTTAAAGTAAGCTATTTTATCTTAACCCTTAATTTTTGCATTGTAGTTTATTAAAATGGGAATAAGATTGAGACAGAGCAGTTGTTGGTTGAAAGAAGAAGTAAAGCTTATGTGTAGTTTCTGTCAACTGCGTACATCTCTGCCTTGTTACCTGTGCGGGTCAGGTGTTCTGTTCAGGCATCTTCATCTTCCTTTTAGTGACTTGGGAATAATCATAATTTTAATGGATTTTACAGCATAGCATTTTAAAAATATGCTCAAGGATTAATGTATTCTTCATTTTTATCTTTTCTTTTGTTGTGTTCCTCAGGAGCCAAGGGCTTCAAAAATGTTAGGCAAGTGCTGTGCCACGGAGCTCATCCTCCTTGCTGTGCCACGGAGCTCATCCTCAGTGCTTGGCTAATCTCTCACCTGCAGGGAGACAGATGACACACTTGTCTGTAGCTCTGATGAGAAATTTTGCCACTTTATTATAATCTTTTCATCATACCAGTCATTCATTTTTATATCCCTTTAAAGAGTTTTAAAATTTTCATCATCTGTTAGCTTTTTGAATACTCTGTTGAAATTAAGAATATACTGTTAAAATTTATGTTATTGTTTAAAGTTAACCTTATAAAGAAATGGGCTCCATTGTGGCATTGTCATACATTTATGACAAGCTTGCTCCATAAGGTGATTGAATTTTTAAAGTATTAATTGATGTATTACATCCAGTATAAAGAAGTTAAAAGAAATATAAAATAGCAGTTATTCTCCTGATTATTTATATTTTCATTAATTAAACAAGAATAAAAGAATAAAGGTTAATGAAATCACTTTTGTACTTCTGTTACAAATACACAAACACACACGCACTTTTGTACTTTCCTGTTATGTAACAGTTTATTTGAATCTTTTCTGAATGTCCCAGTGTGTCCTGATATCTTACATTTTAAGGTTGTGACTATACTTTTATGTGGTCTGCGGTTGTTGTACCATTCCTAAAAGGACTCTCTCCTTCCTCCCTAGGCAATTAGTCCATATTTACCAAGAGGGGACCCAGTCCTGAAACCAGTCATCTATGAAATGATCTTGCATGAATTTTTGGAAAGTGATTATGAGGTAAGGAATGCTTACACAGTCATCGATAGTTCTCCATGTGTGTTACAAATCTAGAAATTTGACTTTTTTGTCCTTTTACGTTGGTGTCATAAGGGTTTGGTATAAAAGTGGTTTAAATTATGTCATCAAAATTATTCTGCCAATTCATGTTCTGTCTGGAAAACATCTTACACTATGGCTGAAAGAAATCAGCCTGCTTTGACTCTTGGGCTTGGAGACTTTTTCCAGCGTTATTGTCATGTCTGCCTCATCAATACTTTTGAAAAAAAATAGAAATAATTTTTATTGTCATTAGACTATATAAATCATTTAAATATTACTTTTCACTTTTCTCATCTTTAGGTTTAATTTTAAGTGGTCATGTAATGAATCAAGCAGCAGTGTGCCACAGGAACTGTTTGCCAAAATTATTCCTTGAAAAATTCTGTGCTGCTATTAGAGTAGGTTGCTAAAAACAAAAACAAATGAAAAACCCTAAGCCTAGTACTGTACATGTGTAATCAGTTACTCAGAAAGCTGAGGCAGGAGATTGAGAGTTTGGGGAACATAATGAGACCCATCGCATCTGTCCTCAGGGCCGAGGAACCACTTGTCTGGAGTGTCAGCTTTGCAGCTTTCTTTTCTTCCTTTTTGCCGGTCAGGAAGCTTTCTGAACCTCGGCATGTGTGTTGGGCATTTATGGAGACTTCATTGCATAGGCATGATGGCTGATGGAGAGGTGGGAAAAGCCAGAGGTTGCTTAGCATTCCTTCTTCATGGACAGGGGACTGGACCCCTCTGAAGGAGCTCTTGTGACTGGCTAAGTTTCTGTGCTCTGCACAGGGAAAGGGGAAAGATTCAAACCCAAATGCAATCATCACAGTATCACGCTATGCAGTGTCTTTCTGCTCTTCTCCTTTGGTTAGGGTTTTGCCACGTTGATCAGAGAGTGGCCTGGAGATCTGTATAACAATTCTGTGATAGTTCAAGCAGTTCGAGACCACCTGAAGAAGGACAGTCAGAACAAGACTTTATTAAAAACACTGGCAGAATTGTGAGTATGTTTTAATTCTTGCAGTCTCAGCATGAGGAGGGTGCCTTTTCATTTTCCTGTATCACTCTTTATTGGATACCTTTTCTTTGAACAACCATTTCAGTCTTCAATATTATGAAACATAATCTCTGCATTTTAATTATTACTGTTAATGAATATTATTTTTTATTGCCAGGTACACCTATGACAAAAATTATGGAAATGCTCTGGAAATATACTTAACTTTAAGACATAAAGATGTTTTCCAGCTGATACACAAGCATAATCTTTTCAGCTCCATCAAGGATAAAATAGTTTTGTTAATGGATTTTGATTCAGAGGTAATATGTTTCTTATTTCTACATATTAACTACTAACTATTCAAAGGTTTCATCAGTGGCTACTTGTCCAAGTGAATAATATACTTGACCATATGCTGGCCATGCTAATAACCCTCTGACTCATAATGCATGTTATTTTAGTAGTTGCCATTCTGAAAGGTACTTCCCACCAAACCTGGCAACCCAATTCTGAGCTCTGGGGACCACATGGTAGAAGGAAAGGATCAAGTCCTGAAAGTTATCCTCTGACCTACACACATCCGCATGTATGAACTCATATCCTTGGAAATAAAACTAAGTAACAAAAATTTTTTTTGAAGACAAAAGCTAGAATGTTGAATTAAAACAGTGCCTATCTATTTCTTGTCTGTAAAAAAGTATACCTTAGGTGCAAAGACAAATCAAGCCTTAGGGTGAAAGGATAGAAAAAGGTATTCCAAGCAAATAGAACGTAGAAAACAGGAAGGTGGCGCTATTCTAATGTGTAACAAAGTAAACTTCGAACAAAATTAGAAGAAATAAAGTTGCTTCATATTCAAGAAAGTGCATCAGGAGGATTTAACAGTTTTGAGCATCTGTGTGCTGAGCATTGCTTTATGAAACAGTACTGGATGCAGAGTCACAGTTTGACAGGCACGATAGTAGTGGGTGACTTCCGTGTCTCACATTTATGAATAAACAGTTCATCTTGACCAAATATTTAAAACTGAGGCAAGGGATAAGTGACATAGAGAAAGGGACTTCTCAGAAATCTATAGAATTTCCTCTCCTGTCCTATAAAATATACATTCTCAGCACTTGTGGAACTTTCTAGATCAAACCACATTTTATTGCATAAGCAAGTCTCAAGGAAATCAAAACAATTCTGTCTGATCACAGTGGAATAAAACTAGACATCAATAAAAATACAGAAACTATGCAAGCTTGTGAAGATTAAATAACACATTATTAAGTAATGAGTAGAGTACCACAGAAATCAGGAGGGAAAATGAATGCCCTAGATCAAATGAAAGTGAAAACACAGATATCAGTTCAAGGGAAATACAATGAAAGTAGTTCTTAGAGGGAAATTTGTATGAATAGGAGCTTATATTAAAGACACCAGAGATCTCAAGTAAATAACTTAATGATTCATTCCAGTGTCCTAGAAAAATAAGTACAAGCCAAAGCCCAAATCAGTAGATGGAAAAAGTAGTAAAGACTACAGGAGAATGCAACTGGAGACAGGTTAGTGGTTAGGAGTATTCACTGCCCTTGAGAGGGCACACCTTTATTTCCCAAAACCCTCATGGAAGTTCACAACTATCTCTGACTCCACTTCAGGGGATCAGTGCCCTCTTCTTACCTCCATGGGCACCATGCACATAAGTGATGTAATACATTGATGCAGGCAAAACATTCATTTACACAAAATTTAAAAATATTTTAAAATCATGGAAAAACTAATAAAATTGAAATGAAAAAAATCAGTAAAAATAATTATGAAACAAGACTTTAGTTCTCAGGGGCCAGGCATTGGTGGTGCACACCTTTAATCCCAGCACTCAGGAGGCAGAGGTGGGTGGATCTCTGTGAGTTCAAGGCCAGCCTGGTCTATAAGAGCTAGTTCCCTGATGGGTTCCAAAGCTACAGAGAGACCCTGTCTTGAAAAACCAAAAAAAAAAAGAAAAAAAAGAAAGAACCAAGACTTTAGTTCTCTAAAAAAGACAAACATTGGCAAACTATAGCCAAACTAACAAAAAATAATTTCTAGACATGTACCTACCAAAGTTAAACCATGAGGATGTGAACAAAATAAACAGAGATGTATCAAAGAACATGAAGTGACTGAAGAAATAAAACATCTCTCAGCTATAAAAGACTAGGCTGAGATGAATTCATTGTTAAATTCTTCCAGACCTTCAATGAATACCTAGGAGCTCCTCAGACTGTTCTATAAAGCCAGAAGGTGAAGAAACTCTGCTCACCTCTTTCTATGAAGCCCCCATTTCCCTGACACCCTAGCAAAGTAAAGATACACTTAGACACAAAAGACAGTGCAGGTCAGTCTCTCTTTGATGTATATAAATACCAAAGATCTCGGGATAAAACTTTCCAGTTGAATTCAGCACAAGAGAAAAATTTTTCACTGGAATCAAGTTAACTTCTTTCCTGGAATACAAGAATGGTTCAATAAATTTAACACATTATATGTCAACAGACCCTAAGACAGAAAGCACAGCCTCACCAGAGTAGGTGGAGAAAATTACCCCAGAAAGGCATCTGAGAAAGCTCAGCATTCACTCATAATCAAACAAAAATAGAAGTAAAAGAAATATACCTTACCACAATAAAGACTAGATACAACAGAACTGTAACAAACATAGTGCAAAGGAAAAAACTTCCAAAGAAAAGTTGAGTATAAGAGAAATATCAATAAGTTCTCCAGTTGGTAGAGTGCATGGAGTCTTAGCTAGAACAATAAGATGAGAAGGAAATAGAATAGATTAGAATAAAGGAAATGAGCAAAGTATCCTTATTTGCATGCATGCACCTCTATGTAAGAGATCCTGAAAATGCCACCAGAAAACTCTTATTTAGATCAACACTGAGTAAAGTAGCAGGATCCAAAATCAACATGCAAAACTTGGCAGCCTCCCTATATAGCAATAATGAACATGCAAAGAAATAAACAAGCTTAAAGAAAAAAAAACACATTCATAATAGCCCCCCCCCCAAAAAAAGTACCTTGGCATAAATCTAATGTGAAAGAGTTCTTGTCTTAGTCAATATCCTATTGCTATAAAGAGACACCAGGACCGTAGTAACTCTGATAAAAGAAGCATTTAATTAGGGTTTGCTTATAGTTTCCAAGATTTGGTCCATTATCCTCAGGGCAGGGAGCATGGCAGCATGCAGTCAGAAGTGGTAATTGAGAGTTCTACATCTTGATCCACTGACAGCAGAGACACTGGGCCTAATTTGAACCCTTGAAACCCTAAAGCCCATCCCCAGTGACACACTTTCTCCATGAAGTCCACACCTACTTCACCAAGGCTCCACTCATAGTGCCACCCCCTGGAGCACTCAAATATGTGGGCCTATGGGGACCATTCTTATTCAAACCACCACCCTTCTAGATGTGTGTTTAAAGTGCTGAAGAAAAGACTAGACAATGAGACGACTGAAGAGCTGCTCCTGGAAAAGGCCCTGTGATGTCTGATCGGATCTAGAGTCACCTAGCAGATAAGCTGCTAGACAAGACTGGGAGGGCACTTCTGTGTAACTGAGGTGGGAAGACCCACTATAGAAATGGGTGGCACCATCCTGAGGAACAGAGCCCTGAGCTAAATCAAAAGTAAATCATGAACTGAACACAGGCTTTCATTTCTATTTGCTCTGAATGCAACATGACCAACTGCCTCAACTAGCAAGGTCCTGCTGCCAAGACTTCCTACCATAATAGGCAATAGTCTCAAACTGAGCCAGAAAGAACCCTGTCTGCCTGCCTTAAGTTACTACTGTCAAGTACTTTTTCACAAGAACAGTAATTAGTATAGTCACCTCCAAACAATGCATAGATTCAGTGCAATACCATCAAAATTCTATTGCCACTATTCACAGAACTAGAAAAAATTAATCCTAAAATCTGAATGAAAGAGCAAAAGACTCTGAGCAGCTAAAGGAATCTTAAAGAAAGGTACAGCGTTTGAGAGATCACCACACTCAATAAACTTACCCTGGAGAGCCATAATAACAGAAACTTGACCATTCTGGTTCCAAACCAGATATATGGAGCAGTGCAATAGAATAAAGCCCCAGAGCTTCGACCACCTGATTTTTAGTAGACATGCCATGAATGTACACTGGGAGAAAAACAAGTCTCATCAATAAATGGTGCTGGGAATCTAGGAACACACATGAAGAAGACAGACCTAATCTCCATCCTCAGCTCACCCGTTTTGGAAGTTAGTTCAACATGGGTCAAAGCAAAACCTGAAACTTTGAAATTGATAAAAGAAAGCCCAAGATAAACAATTTGAGTTTTAGCATAGGAAAGCCTTTCTGAAAAGGATTCTTTTTTGCTAGTCAGTTCTCTCCTCTTCTTTACATGGATTCCATGGTCAAACTCCAGTAATTAGGATTGTGCAGCTTATGCGTTCCTCCCTTAAACAATCTTGATGGCCCAGCAGTTTGACTCAGAATGAATAAATATTAGTTTTCTGCTCCAAAGAATAAGGCTGCAAACTAAAGCCCATATCCCTAAACCCTGGTGTATTATTTTTAGTGACAAATAATTAGGGGAAAAGCTGCAGCTTTCAATTTTACCACCTACATCTCTCCAGGGGGCCTGCGTGTGCTACAGTCCTGGTGACCTTGTGGGCCTGTAAAGGACTCGGTAGCCCAGAAAAGGACTCAAGCCAATGTAGAATCAGCATGACCCAGCTCTCCTGCTCTTGCAAATGCATTTGATGGACTCTAGGTCAACATTCCACCAAGATACTTATAAGTCTTTTGTTTCTTGCTGTACTGTGTACAGTAGACATATTAAGAGACTCCGTTTAGTTTCTGTCAACAGATGAATGAATAAAGATGTGATATATAAGCACAATTGAGTTTCATTCACTCATAAAGAACAAAGTTGTATCATTTGCAGGGAAATAAATGGAACTAGAGATCGTGGTAAGCAAAATAAGACCCAGAAAGGCGAATCATGTTCTCTTTTGTGTGAATCTTAGTTTTTGTACAGACATATATAGTCATGAAAGTAGAAATAAAACTGAGAGCATCTAGTGTAGAGGCACACACTAAGGTGTACACCTTTAATCCTAGCACTTGAAGGCAGAGGCTGGAGGGATGTCTGAGTTGGAGGCCAGCCTGGTCTACATATCAAATTCAAGGCCTGCTAGGGCTATATAATGAGACCCTGTCTCCAAAAACTAGGAGAAAGGAAGGGAGAGAAGGAAGGAGGAAGCAAGGAAAACCGAGGGAACCAAGGGACTAATAAGAGAAGAAGCTGGAAGAGAGTATGGGGAGGTGGATGCCGTCCAAGTTTGTGAAATACTTGTCTGAACATCTTCATGAAACCCAGTTACTCTGCACAGTGGATGTGCACTAATCAAAAAGATGAGATGCTTATATAAAAACTAATAACAGGGTGTAGTCAGCCGGTAAAGGCACCTGTCACCAGGCCTGAAGACCGGAGTTTAATCCCTAGGATCCTCATGGTGGAAGGAGGGAACCTACTCCCCCAAGTTGTCCTCTGGCTACACATGCTCTGAGGCATGAATGCATGTGCACGCACGCACACACACACACACACACACACACACACACACAAGCGCGTGTAATTTAGAAGACTTACTTACATTCCTTTTATCCATTTTCTTCTGTGTTTCAAAGCTTAATTAGCATATCGCCAGTGGGAAAGAAATAGCTGAAATTATTACTATTGAAAGAATTTGAGCTAAGGTTAGGGTGTCATAGTTTTCTAATTAGAAAGGATTTTTGGAATAATCGAACACCCTTATGTTTATATAGCAAAAATAACATTTGGAACAGACATCAGGGTGGTAGCAAAGTCAGCCTTCTACCTCTTGTCATGAACTAATTAGTGTTTTGTGACTGCTATAGATTGTATAGAAAACTGGAGTCCATGAGTTTTGTATATTTGGAGATTACAAGCGTTTCAGTTGTTTCCTTTTGGTTAACCTGTTCTCAGAAGGCCAGCCCTTACTCACTTCTGTGACTGTGGTAATGTGATATTCTCCAGAGCTACTCAGAATGACATGACAATTTGTAAACAGCTCAGATGAGACATCAAGGGGCTAAATATAGTAGGAACTTTTGCATTTGGTAAAAATAGAGCAGTGCAGCGGTTTAACAATATACAAAATGCACAGACCTCAGGTTGAGACACGTTTGAATTTATATTCCTCAGCAAATGGCATTTTGAATAAGGATTATTTATGAAGCTGTAGCTAATCTTTCTCTGTCTCACCAGCCAGCTCCCAAATAACCACACAGAGACTTGTTATTAGTTATGAAAGCTTGGCCGATACCTTAGGTTTATCCCACTAATTCTTTATAACTTAAATTGACCCATTTCTATTTATCTCTGTGTTTCCACATTTGCCTGTCCTCCTGTATGTCTTGCTCCCTCTGCATCTGGCTGGTGACTCCTTTCTTCCAAGCATTCTCTCTGCCCCAAAATTCCTGCCTAGCTATTGGCTGTTCAGCTTTTATTAAGACCCATCAGGGTGACACATATTCACAGTTTAACAAAAGACTTAGCTTCTAAGTGTAAGAAATAAACACTTGGCCTGTAACTGTGGTACTGCATTTTGTTTAGTGTTCTTGTGTGGCAGACAAGTGACTATGGCTGTGTTTGTATTTCAGAAAGCTGTTGACATGCTTTTGGACAATGAAGATAAAATTTCAGTGAGTCTTTTTATGTGTACTAGACCCAATCTCTGTTGCTAATAACACACCACAGACTAAGCATGCTTTAGAGGAAAGAGGTTACTTTGTCTTATGGTCTGGTCCAAGATCAAGAAGCTGCATTTGGTGATGGTCTTTTTGCTGGCAGAGTGGCAAATTAGTGTGGGGTGTTACACAACAGAAGACAGGACGAGCCATGTGGGAGGTCAGGGGTGTGCCCTGGAAGAAAGAAGGTGGATGCAAGGTGTGGCCAGGCTCCTCACTCTTTTATAACTGTCTTATCTCATACAACATGACCCTCTCATAGCCCAGTTTAATCCCTTTATATGGTAATCGGCCACCTCCCACTAAACCCTTCTGTTTAAAGAGTTTTACCACCTTTTAGTGATAGGATCACCTTAGACATCAAGCGTCGACTCAAGTTTTGGTGGGGAGCAAGGCACAATCAAACCACTAGATGAATGTCTGCAATGCTGTGCCTACAATACAGTGTATCAGGTAATTTGTCAATGTGTTGTCTCCTCATAACTGCATTTTATTTCATATTTTTCCTCAGATTAAAAAAGTGGTAGAAGAATTAGAAGACAGACCAGAATTGCAGCATGTGGTGAGCATTAGTCTTCTTTGCCCTTTTAATTCAGCAGCAGGCAGAGCGCCTGTGTATTGGTGGGGGAGTGCCCATGCAGAGAACTTTTCTTATCGAACACTGTTCACGTTGGCGCTTTGACCACAGACAGTGTGCAGGAATTTCTAGAATGTAACACTTGCTGTGACTTTGTGGCTAGGAATTAATCATAGGACAGGTGGTTGAAGTCTGACTTAGAACTGAATTGGGACTTTTAGAAAAATATATTGTTTTTCTTTCTACCATCCTATGCTTGGGAGTAAATGCTTTCCTCTATAGCTGCTATTACATATAATCAGGTCATAAGTCGTAGCACAAACCGTAGTACATTATAGATACCAAGTCCCGTTATTCTGTGTTCAAGACCATAGAGTGACCAAAGAACAGATTTATCCTTTTCCCTTTACCCACACGGTAGCTAAACCTACCTGTTTTGTATAGGTTTGGGGGTTGTATTATGAAGGGTGTTGTCTAGATTTCCTTAGAGGCTCCTTTGGTTCCATGTATCATGTCATCCAGGGAGTAAAACAGGAGTAGTGTCTTAACTTGCTTTCTATTGCTGTGACCAAACACCATGACCAAAAACAAATGGTTGATTTCATCTTACAACGTTCAAGTCACATGGCATCACTGAAGGAAGTCAAGGCAGGAATGCAAGCAGGAACTTCAGAACAGGGATAGGAGCAGAAACCATGAAGGAGCACTGTTTACAGCTTGCCCCTCATAATTTGCTCAGTCTGCTTTCTTATACACTCCAAGACTACCCCGGGGGTGGCACAGTGGATGGGGCCCTTTTACATCAATCATTAATTAAGAAAATGCCCTACAGACCTGCCCGCAGGCCAATCTTATGGTGGCATTTTTGGTTTTCAATGAAAATTCCTTATTCCCACATATGTCTAGGTTGTTTCAAGTTAACAAAAGACAACCATCACAAGATGGTATTTTCTATATGCTTTAAAAACATAGAAAAGGCTTGAGGGGCCGAGGGGATCATCCCAGTAAGGATGGTCTTTTCTCTGCAAGTGTAGTATTCTATTCCAAAGCCAACTTCTGTACTGAAGCTGGTGAAGATTCATGGATGCAAATAAAATCTGGATATATTGTGGTTTTGTTTATTGCTCAGCATTTAATGCAGATACTGTTACCATAGTTTTCATGACCGCAAAATCTCAAGATTATCTGCTTACCCAAGCAAGGCTCCATTCTGCTAGCCATCTTAAAATTTTGTTTATGGAGCAACAATTTCTGATCTGCTGAGCTATAATAAAACAGAAGACAGCGTTGCTCTGTGACAGTGAACCAGTGAAAGGGTGTCAGATACCCCACTAAAACAGTCATTCCTACTACCTGGCAATGTAGTGCCTGCATCCTGTGTGACAGGAAAGCACCTTTTCAGGCAAAGTACCATGTCCTGGCCATATCCAGACCCCACTGCAGGCTGCCTGTCAGCACTCGTAATCAGATTTAGCCCAGCAGATGAGCTCAGTTTTGCTGTTCCATGTCCCCTACTTGTCCCCAAAGAACCGTGAACAGCCCAAGGAATGCCTCTTGAAGTCCATATGTTGGTCTTGGTTTGATATACAGCAGCAGTTACCTCACAGCTTCAGGAAAACTGAGGTTCTTTGTCTATTATGAACCTGTTCACCAGGTTACAAACACTCATGTTCTGAATTACTTTCTGTGGTTAGTGTAACTGTGGCTTCTTCCCTCTGGGGGGTTGTAGGTTTGTATTTTACATTAGCGCTGAGTATCCATTTTGGGGTGTTACATAATGAACTCAATCTTTTCAGTAAGTAAAAAGTGGAAAACATCCCCTTTAGAGTCTAACTGTATGAAGCAACTGTTTTCTTTTTATTATTTTTGTTTTCTGATGCCATCAATACAGGTACCACCTAATTCCAAAAGGATTACATTAATTCTCTAAAAATTGATATATGGATTGTATAAGGATTAATTTAGTTCCTGCTACAGGGTTTTGTTTGTTTGTTTGTTTGTTTTTTCAGAAAAGCCATGTTGTGACCCTGTGCCTTTTTGTGTAAAAGAAGACAATTTTTTTAAAGGCTTATTTTAATTTTATGTGTAAGAGTGTTGTTGGGCTTGCATGTATGTAAGTGCATTGCAGGCTTGTTGGTGTGCTTGGCGGCCAGAGGAGGATGGCACATCCCCTGTAACTGGAGTTGTGGATAGGTGTAAGCTGCTGTATGGGTGGTAGGAATCCAACATGGGTCTTCTACAAGAGTAGCAATGCTCTTAAGCACTGAGCCATCTGCCCAGCCCCAAGAATAGAATTGTTATCATCTCAGAATGCTACCCAGGCATGTGATTTCTCCAGCAAGGAGATGATGACTTTAAGATTTACCATCACTAATGCTTGTGCTTAGCATACTCTGGGCCTGGTTCAGGGTGATGCACAAATGGTAATTGCTTTGAACCAGTGAAGACCCCAAGTCACAGAGTGAGGAGGAACTTGTCTCAGTTCACATAGCTGTCAGTGGCAGCCAGTTCAACCAGCAGTCTTCTAGGAGGGCTTCAGAATCTACTCCCCAAATAGCAGTCTCCTCCCCATTCCTCAAGTTATTCTTGCTGTGTCTCCTAACCTCCATGGAAGGTGTTAACAACTGAAAGTAGTAAAGTTAACCAGCTATTTTATTCTTATTCTGATATCATGAATATCTTGTTTCTTTTAGTATTTGCATAAGCTCTTCAAGAGAGACCATCATAAGGGACAACGCTACCATGAAAAACAGATCAGTCTGTATGCCGAGTATGATCGGCCAAACCTCCTTCCCTTTCTCCGAGACAGTACCCATTGTCCACTTGAAAAGGTAAGTCACTGCCTCACTGTGCACATCAGAAGTAGTTGTCATTTTTGTAAGCCTTTTGTTGGTCTTCTCTCCCTGCCTGTGTTCATCCCTGTTGAAGGGAAGGCTGCTGTTGAGTCTAGTGGGTTCTGCCAGCCCATTGTGGTGAGCCATCGTCCTTTGGGTTAGTCTTTGGGGCAGAGCACAGACATTCTGTGACAGGATTAATTGGAATAAATATTTAATCCATGGCAACAAATACCAAGATGAAGTGATACCAAGAGTCTGCGTCTCTTTCTCAGAATTAGGGTGACTTGGGGTAAGAGCCTGAGAGTGGGCACTGCCTGAAACCAGTGTAGCTGCTGCAGTCAGGAACCCAGATTGATAAACAGAGGGATCGTGTCCATCTCTTCTCAGCATTTGCTGCTGAGCTTCTGTGTTTCTCCAACTCCCTGTGTCACATTGTAACTGCCTCAGCTGTCTGACTTCCTAGTCACCTGTAAAGTCTTTGGAGGAATGAAGGACTTTGTCTCCTCATTTGGGTAAAGGAATCAATGCACTGGTTGACATTTTTTAACACTTTAAATGGTCTTTTCATTGTGGGTCACTGAAACTTCTAAATCAGACATTATTTCTTTGTCAAGATCCATGGTAGGAAATCTATTTGCATAAAAGTGTTGGTTTTGAAATAAATCTAACTTTGACACATACTCATGACTTATGGATTCATGAACGATCTTATTCTTTTTTCCTTAGAAATAAGAATTCTGTACACACTGAATTACCTCTGAAACTATCATTTATGTTTACCATAAACAGAGAAAGCTACCATGAATGACAGGGTAGATCCCCTAGCACAGTTCATCAACTCAAAACCCAGTGCTAAGTTTTTTATGAAATTGTTGATTGCAAGGGAGCTCCAGACTTTGTAAGAATTTCTAGCCACTACTGCTCTTTGAAGAACAGTGTGTTCCTTCACAGTCTGTCATACCTTCAGCCATGCTGTGCTTTCACTCTCTTGATATTGCTTCATCTCCACAAAAGTGCCTGGAGGTGGGTAGAGGCATCTGGTACCTGGGCAGCTGAGACTGGGGATGTGAACAGAGTGGTTAGGAGCTGAGGGCTGACATGGCGGCTAGGCCTCTGACCCTCAGGTCACTCGTTCTTCACCGTGCTGAAGGGTTGTATTTTCAGGTTTAAAATGCTCACTAAAATAGCAGCAGAGATATTCTTTAGCATTGTAAATATCAAGAGAAATACAGCTGCAAACCTGTCTTTGGACTATAATTTACACATGTGATCTTTTGATTTGATCATGCCTAAGAGATGTTGCAATCATTACAATCTTGGCAGGTTTATAACTGAATTATGTTCTCATATTAAACAACATTCACAAGGTGGCAGTGTGTGTCCTTTGGTTGAACACACCAATGACACAAAGTGGATAAAATTTCACTAAAGGACTTAAAGCAAGGTTAACTAGGAAACATCAGAGTCAAGGCTGGGTAAAGTCCTTGTTAAATTACTGCTGACAATGTTCCTCTTGCTACCCTGCAGTTCCCCTATCACCCTTATGCTGAAGCAAGAAAAAGATGTTAGAATACTACTTTTGCATCTTCTTTTTTAATCAATTTCTGTCAGTTATCTTACTTTTCACCTTTGTTTGCCCTAAAACTACCCCTCCGTGTGTGTGTGTGTGTGTGTGCATGCATGTGTGTGTGTGTGTGTGTGTGTGTGTGTCTCTGTCTCTGTCTCTCCCTCTCTGTCCATCTAAAGTCTTTCTTCTAGAGGGATCATAGTTTCCAACATTTGAGAATCTAAAATAAGGATGCTGCCACATTTGTATTTGTATCAATAATAGAAGAATTCTATGTCCTGTAAATACTTCACTTTTATATTTGACTCAAAACTCCTACATATTTCTAGAGTTTCATTATTTTTAAGGAGAATAATCTCAGGTGCAGTTAGTATCCACCTATAAATATTTTAATAACTTAGGAAATTCAAATTTCAAAGGCTTGCTGTTGTAGAAAGCTGTCCTCCAGTACAGCATGACCTGTTGAACCCTGGGTAGTTATGATTCCTGGCAGGAGACCTGCATGAGGATGAGGAGATGTGACCAGTAACAGTGTCCAGGTAGTGTGCTCAGCAGGCCTAGACCATCCTTGTGGGTATATAATCAGTTAAGATACTGACCGTTGAGTATCTGAAACATGGCAAATCAGTGTAAATTAAGTAGCCACATAGAGTAAGTGGTTTCCGTAATATACCATTACAATGAGGCTCATTTCTGGCTTTAATGGTGTGTGTGACCTGAAACACTGTCCTGGCTTCATCCCTGTTCTATACTGAGATGGTGCTCTTTTCCCTATGTGTTTCTTTTGTAGATACATTGATCTTTGTGATCAGACCCCACCCCCATTCCTTGCCTGTTTAAATGTATAGTCAGCAGGAAAATTTAAATCAAAAATCAAAATATCAAGATTAGCTCCTGTGGTTGTTTCTTAAGATAGATCACAGAATAGAAAGAAATGATTAATTCAAGCTGTTCTTTCTATGGCTTTGATTCTTATTTTCAAAACCGCCTGCCTGGCTGGTAGTTTCTAAATAACTACTTTAAATATGCAACCCAGTTAACTTGTTCTGAAACCTTTATTGTCTCCTCATTTGAAAAAATACTCATTACAGACCTGCTGTGAACCCAGCATCATGCTAAGCATAGGGCTTAACAAGCACTTGGTCCCTGCAGAATGAAATTGAATGGCAAAATAGTGAGTAGTAAGTTATCCTAGTGATAAAGAATTATGAAGCCACATGCAGGATGAAAATGGAGGAATAATTAGAATCTGGTCCATTGTGAAGTTGTGGCAATATTTGTCTCCAGTCCTTTATAGAATAGGGAGTTAGGAGTGAGGAGAAAGTTTCAAAGAGGGGACATTGCAGAGGTGGTCAGGGAGGATAATGCCATACTAGGATGGCTGGACAAGCTGCAGGTCACCATGTAGCTACAGCAGGAAGATGGTCTGAGATGTGGTTTTCCTAGTGAATAGTACCTGATTCAGGTGCTACCTCTCTGTGGAGCTTGTCACAGGATATGGCATGAATTCAGTGTCGTTACTCCCTACACACAGTCCTCGCTCTGCACTGTGCCAATCATGGAAAGACGTGGTCATTTCTTGTCACCCTTTTTGTGCCCAAGAGTCTGAGGTAGACTTGATGTCTCTTCTGCTTTGTTTCTTAACTCCTTTGTCTCCTTAAGTGTTGTCCTTTCATGTTACTATTATCCTCACTTTGCTCCCTTGGTTCAGCGTGATCCTTCAGCATCTAGCAGGTAGAACAAAGTAAATATATGCTATTTGATTTAGAGTGACTGTGATTTATCAGTACACGCTGCATCTTTACACTATGAGAGGACAAATATACCAATGACTATAGATGAGATTGGAAGCAATGGTATAAACTCAAGCATCTAGACGAGAGAAAGCCTAATAAGAAAACACATCCCAACTTTGCTCACTGCTTCTGCTGATGAAACACTGTGTGGCTTCGTGAGCTCTCAGTTCAGCTGTGTAGATCCAGTAACTCTGAAAGGTGAATGGAAGCAAAGAGCCACAGAGATGTGTTTTCTTTTGTTCCTTTTTTTTTTTTAAGGAAAACAACGAAAAGTTCTTCCAAGTTTGTAAATATCTTTAAGTGGCTCTCTTAATGTTATTCTCCAGTTTGTTAGTCCATAGTAACATTTCTCCCCGCTTTAATTGAAGGCTCTTGAAATCTGCCAACAAAGAAACTTTGTAGAAGAGACAGTTTATCTCCTGAGTAAGTAGATTTGTTCATTTTAGTCCCATAAGCATAGGAGTGGGGGCAGGGGAAGATTTGTCATAACATGTGTAAAAATGGACACAGATTTGTGAACAAAGTGACAGACATTCAGGCCTAGTGTGTATAAAATTGTAACACGTGGAAAAGGAGAGTCCTAAGCCCAGTAGCAGAGGAATACTTATTGGAGCCATGCTTCTAAAGAACATATAGCAAATGTGTGATAAAAAAGCAACAAAGCAAGCAAAAATGTATCATACTGCACAATACATTAAAATTGTAGGTGAGCTGACAGATTTGGTTTTTTGGTTTTTGGAGATTTTTTTTCCTCCTTTAGTTTGTAATCGACTTATAACACCACACACTGATATGAAGTAATTCCTGTTTTCAAATTTGGCATTCTTAATAATTAGAATATGGTGCTTTAGAGCAAGAGGAAAGCTTCATAATGTACTGTAGCTCTCAGTGCTCCTTTTTCCTCTGCTGCCCACCTCCAGACATGGCAGAGTTGGGGTGCAGTGTATACCATATACCAGGAAACTAGACTTGTCTATCTTCCAGAGTGCATGAGAGCCGGGCAGCTTTTACCGTGGATTTTCTGAGGAAGCTGTGCAGGTGCTGGAGTCTATGCATAGCATAGACTAAATGTGAGCATCTTTCTGGCATCAATTCCCTGCCCACCTGCCATGTTTCTCACACCACAGCCTTCTTCCACACACCACTCACTGTCATCGGCTCCTTCGACCTTTGTTAACCCAAGTCTCCCAATCTTCCATATGGAGTAGCAAACTCATGGATGTTCAAGCATCAGCCCTAGAACTGCCCAGTCGTGGGATCTGCTTTCCTTAGGAGAAACATTTGAGGCTGTATTTTCTGCATGAGCACAGTTTGGAGCTTCTCCTCACACCTTCAAATAGCTTATCTCTTCATTTACTTCTTTGGACTGTAATCCAAAAGGAAGTATCTATTTGAATTCATCTTTATGTCTTAGGAGCAGTAGATGACTTAATTCATGACCCTTTACTGGTCCCTGCGTGGAATAAGGGACACGGGTAAATGTAGTAAGCCTCAGCCAGACAGTTGCTCTCTGCTGCATAAGGCCTTCCACGTGAGCTCTAATAGCAGATTGTAAAAATTAGGAAGTGCCCACAGGTTAATGAGCAGAAGAGGCACAATGATTTCCAAGTTTTTTAAAGTCTTAACTATATCAGAATTTCCAAAAGAAATTACAGGCCTGTGAGAAGGAAGGCAGAATGCAGCCAACCCAGCTCGAACGCCAGCTGTGTAATTCAGTGGCTACATGGTCTTCCCAAGTTACAAATACTCTATTTCCTCTTCTATTTAAAAAAAAAAGTAATAAGTAATATTAAGCCAGGCATGATGGCACATCCTTTTAACACTAGCACTCAAGAGGCAGAGGCAAGCAGATCTCTGTGGGTTCAAGGTCAGCCTGATCTACATAATGAATTTCAGGCTAGCTAGATCTACATAGTGAGGCTGTCTCAAAATAAAGGAAAAAATGTTTCAAAATATTCAGTGTTTTAAGCTGGAGAGATGACTCACCAGTTAAGAGCATTTACTGTTCTTCCAGAGGGTCCAGGTTCAGTCCCTAGCTATTACATGACACATGGTAGTTTTGCCACTCTGGATCTAGGGGATCCAGAGTGCCCTCTTCTGGTCTCCATGAACAGTAGACATGTACATGGTACATGTACATAATGCAACCAAGACACTCCTACACATAAAGTTAAATAATAAAATTAAATAAAAATTAAAAAATTAGAGACTTAGGTAAAGCATCCTGCCTAGAATTATAGTGAGAATAAGTGGTGTCATTCACATAACATCATCCAGTGAACACTCCACACAACAGCATGAACATTCAATAAATAGGAAGTATTTATTTGTCAAAATAGGAAATTCTTGTGTTATGTAAGAAAGTCAGCTTTAGTCTTCTTTGAAGCTTTGTAAACCAATTAAGAAATGTGCTGTTTTTTTTTTTTAATGAATAAAGTATGCCACACTTCCTCACCCCATCTAGGCCGAATGGGAAACAGTCGAAGTGCCCTCAAGATGATTATGGAGGAATTACATGACGTTGATAAAGCAATTGAGTTTGCCAAGGAGCAAGATGATGGAGAACTCTGGGAAGACCTGATTCTCTATTCCATTGACAAACCACGTAAGCAGAGAGGCCATTTGATTGTAAAGCTTCTTGTCAGTATGTATTATAACCCGTTATGTGAGGAAGAATTATCTCAGGGTACACTGGGCTAAAATTATGGCCAGGTGGGTTGGTGGAGAAGTTTGATCCCTAGGTCCCACATGGTAGAAAGAAACTGATCTCTTAGGTTGTCCTCTAACTTCCACACACATGCACACAGTGGAATGCATTCTCTCTCTCACTCACACACACACACACACAAAGTATAAATCAATGTAAGTGAACAGATAGACGAATGTAATAATGTTTTGATGGGAAAGCATCCACAATGAATCCAGCAGTGAAAGTTCTGAGGATTCTTACCCCTCCTGTGTAGAAAGCTCAGAACCTCCTGACTCTGCAAGCCTGAGGGTGAAATTAATCCTTCAGATTGTAATTTCAGTGTAAAGAGGATGAGTTCTTGAGAGTTTAGAAATTCACATTTTAAACACTTTTCTTGAAGGAAATAGGTTGTTACTTTTGATCTAAAGTTGAATGGCTTGAATGGCGAACAAATACAATGCATCCTAATATTGCTCATGTGGTTTTTGTTTGTTTGGGTGACTGGGGTTTTTTTTTGTTTTTGTTTGTTTGTTTGTTTTTCTAGATAGGGTTTCTCTGAGTAACAGTCCTGGACGTCCAAAATTTTGTTTTCTCAACCAGGCTAACCTTAAACTCAGAGATCTGCCTGCCTCTGCCTCCCAAGTGGCTCATGTGTTGTTATATTTGCATGGTGTTTTGTAGCATTTATTACTGGCTTACTAAACAACATTGGCACACATGTGGATCCGATTCTACTAATCCACCGTATAAAGGAAGGAATGGAGATTCCCAATTTGAGAGATTCCTTGGTTAAAATTCTGCAAGATTATAACTTGCAGGTGAGTATCCTTAGACAAAGGAGCAACGGAGTGAGCAGATTCATCCTTTTCTAAATAAGTATTTCTAAGACACTTAGATGTCTGTCAGACTGCAATTCATTGTTTGAAACCTGTTCAAATAGAGACACTGAAAACATCTCAGCTTAGGAAAGCCATTTGATTCCTCAGTCACCTCCAGATTTTCTCTTGAGGAAGCATATTTTCCCTTAGGTGGTAATACAGTGTAGCATTGAAGAGGGCATGAGAATACTTACAAAGAATATTTGAACAGGTCACAAAATGTTTGTAGAGAAAATAAATATTGTATGCAGTTTGGGAGAATAAGAAATTTTTTAAAACACTCAAGTAATTTTCCTTGCAACCATTGAAGGACTCCATTGCCTGAAACATGATTAAACACAGGATCTAATGAGCCTTTGTCTGACAGGCACACTGAAGCTGCTTTATTTGTCCTTTAGTTCAAAATTCGTGTTAAAAAGAATGGAACCTGTTATTTCAAATAAATAATTAACACACTAGTTACTAAGCATTCTAACTTTTCTCTTTACAAGACTGAACAATGAGTATGTTTCAGATTCCAAGTAGCATCCTTAGAACTCAAAATTATTTAAAATACATTTACTTTTAAAATGCAGACCATTCTCCCTACAATCACTTGGAAGTGTTTTTGTCGTAGTAGATGACCTCACATTCCTGGAAACAGTATGTGTTGTCCAGGTTGTAGGAAGAACATTGTGATGCAGATGGGTCATGTCACTGGTCGCTGTGAAGGGTGTAAGGTAGAGGACTGCCTGCCGAACTCAGGGGGATGGCACCAACAATCAGTGAGAAAATGTGCAGGAGTGGCCCACCAGGAGGGACAATGGTTGTCTCTCTGGAGTGTAGTACTGTTACTGTCACGTTTCTGTAGCTGCAGTGAAGGTGTTCAAAGAGGGTGGGTTAAAGTGGTCAGAGTAGAATTAGGTGGGAAATTGTGATGTCAGGAACTTATGGCATCAACCAAATGGACTCTGAGAAATGGCTGGTACAGGCAAGGGGGACTACAAAGGAAATTCCAGCATCCTGTGGTCCTCAGAGAACTTTGAGATGACTGAAAGGAACAACTTGAAAGAGGTGGGTTTTTTCTTCTGTAGAGGGAGGTGGACAGCCCAGAACCTTCTTTGGGAGCACTGCACAGGAGATAGATTAGTGAAGACGTGTGTTGTGTTGAGGCAGAGAGACTGAAGGCCTGTTCTGCAGAGCCTGATCGTATGCTCCTATTTATGGACAACAGCCTTGGAAGTTTGCAGATGACCCTGGAGAGATTATTTGAGGGAGAAAGAAAAAGAGAAGAGAATAAGAATCTAGGAACCAGCTAATATGGAGAAGCAGGAGAAGAGAAGCACCTGCTTTTTTGCAGTTCCCCAGGAATGCACAACAGTAATCCAGACTAGGAAGCCCATCACAGGCTTGTGAGTGGACTCTGGGGGAAATAGGCTCAATAGTCAACCTTAGAATACCCTGGGTGTGAGACTGCCCTTTGGTGGGCCTGACTTCCTGAGGTAGAGTAGAATATGCTCGAGGCTTCAAATCTGATGTATAAAAAGTGTTTGGGACCACTGTGACACTTCTACCTGACAGTGCATTCTTAGACTGGTGCTTGGACATGGGTCTCTGGGGTGAAGCCATGCTTCTGTTACCAGCCCTGTGATGCCAGCAGCAGCCCCTGGCACACCCTCCCAGTGTCTTCTCGTGAAGCCTGCAGTCTCACTCACTATTCATCCACTTTCTATGAACAAATTGTCATGGTTCTGAGCCAGTTGAAAAATACAAAGCATGAGATGTAAAATAAACATTTAACATAAAAGGATCCCTGAATCAGTGCCTTCCCCTCTCAATTATAAATGCATAGAGAGCTTTTCTTATACCATGTAAATGTGCAGTTGGGTAGCAATTTAAGGAGACCCAGAAGTCTTTTGCCAGTGCCTCCAGAGAGCCATTGTTATCCATCAGTACCTGGATAGAACAGCTACTGGGAGGAAGAGGAAGGAATGGGGAGTTGAGGGCAGACCCACAGAAACTATCGGACTAGGGCTGGCCCAGTGGAGAGCACAGACCCCAGTGGAGATGATCGAGAAAAGGTGCAGTTCCCAAGAGTGCTTCCGACTCATTGAAGAAGACTTTAGATCTCTCTATTTCTCTCCCTCTTCCTTTCCTTCTCCCTCTCCCTCCCTTCCTCCCTCTCCATAGGAAGAGCTGCTCATTTTTATCAGTGGCCATTTGTTTCTCTTCTTTGCCTAAGCAACCTATTGGGATCATCATAAAAATACCCCAGGTTTCTTTGGAGCCATTGGCAGTGGAAGATTTTCACAGACATGCTTTTATTTCATTGTATCGGTCTTTATTTTTTGTTTCATAGAACTATATTTCATGTTATAATAAAAAGTACAATCTCCCATAAGTCTTCCAAATTTAAGGGAAGTATTACAGGCCAATGAATTTCCAGGAATCCTATGTATGAGGTAAGACAGTGAGCCTAGGGTATGTGAAACCCTTCAGACATAAAGGCCTGGAATGATTTGTCAGTGGTACTGTCATACACCTTCTCAGTGCCCTTTTTAAGTAGTCAGTGCATTGAGGTCAGAGAGGAGGCTTACAGTGTAGTGATGTGGGCCCTGAAATGTGGAGTCAGCTGTTATTTGAAACGAGAGGGAGGAAGGGAGCTGTGAGGAAACTTAACAACTCTACTGATTGTTACCATTTCATACTTCCTGACAGCAGCTCTCTTCAGCTGGAAGGTTAAGCATGTTCACAAGATACCCGCGCAGTTAGGGAAGTGGAAGTCAGCACTTTGGTCACTAGTCACTTTGTTTTTGCCAGTCTTATTGACAGACATTTTAGGTTCATAGTGGGCCTCTAATTAGCATTAGCCCTATTGTTCAGAGTAGACTAAGACTCCCAAGGGTCAGAGACCTGCTGGCATGTAAAGATACTGAACTAATTTTAAGCTCAGGCCCTGTGAGGGAATGTCATGCCTTTTCCTCTAGGACTGCATTAGCTTTAACAGGTAATCCATAAAACGTGTGCCAGTCAGAACCACTTCCTGACTTCCCTCTGGAGAAAAGACAGTAGGCCTGTTGTTCCTCAGGAAGCAGGAAGTGTGGGGACTGAGTCCTTGTTGAGAGCAGAGGCTCAAGCTGTCCAGGTCGTCATGTGATGTGTGTGCAATGAGTCATTTTCCACCTGAGGCCTCTTTTCTCAGATGCTCTCTAGTCATCTCTGGGTCTACTAACAGATTTCCTGCATTTACATTTGGCTACTTAAAATCGAAACACAGTCAGTTTAAGACACAGTCAGCTTCTTTCTTGCCTGCCCTTTGAGGAGGGGACATGAATTTCTTTTTCACTCATGTATTATCTAACCTCTCTGTGTTTTTCCTGACATGGTTTTTAAACTTGTAAATTTTGAAATAAGCTTTTGAGACCAATTGGACTTTTTTCTTTGCAAATGATTTCAGTTTGATCTTATCACCACATTTAATTGACACAGGTGTCCTGTGCCAGCCAGTCATCACTTCCTTGATCCATTTAGTTCATGTATACTCTGTTATTATGAGTTAAATACAGTCATGAGTTTAAAGTCTTTTTAAACTTAAAACTAGACCTTCACATTTATGTTATGCATTTTATTTCTTTCTGCACTTAGTCGTCTTTGGCAATAATCCAACAAGAGCAAAGCGTTCCAAGTAGAAGTCCCATGACACCAAAGACCTCAAGACGAGGCTGGAAGTGAGAAAACTCATGAGGCTTGGAAGCCAGCTAGCTGGCAGCCATTTGCTTTCTAAGGACAAGCACATGCAAAGTGAATAAGGCAAAGCAAGCAAAATCCCAGTGCTCAGTGCCTTTTCAAATAAAAACTGCAGAAACTTGGCAGTTTTTCTGGCACGTTCCCCACAGCAGCTGTTTCTAAGGAGCTGTAGCTATTTCTCTGATGTGTGGTTCTTTATTGCTTTGTGAAGTATCTGTGAGACTACAGTTTTGTGAAGGCGTAAGTCATAAACAATCCCACACCAGTTGGGATTTAAAGGGGTATTTATTTATTTTAAGGGTAAAACTTACAAA
>LOEQ01002682.1:0-11286 GCA_001685075.1 Bramus lutescens
GCGGGAGGGGATTGGGAGGAGGGAAGGAAGTGTAAATAATTGAATGGAAAAAATGAATAAAAGAAATTAAAAAAAGAAAAATGACTACTAGCTAAGGTGTCTTAAACAGGGCATATTTAATGTGGGGTATTGGTTACATAGTAGATGGAATTGTTGCAGGAGCCAGTAAGAGGACTAGAGAATACAAAGAATTGCACCAACTCTAAGAATGGAGAGCTGTGGGGAAAACAGTGTCTGCAGAGTCCAAACAGACTCTGAAAAGGTGTGATAAAAGGTGGCGCTGCCTATTGGTGGCTTAGACAACACAGAGAACACTGATAAAGGTAATGAGAACCAAATGGGGTATATCCACTGCTGGCAATGCTACTTAGGAGGACAAGGGAAGGATTGGTTTTGCTTACTCTGTCCTCTTTCACCTGAATTTCTCCAGGATCCCTTTTGGATGACCTCTAGGAAGCCCAAAAGTGACTTTTCGCAACATATTTTTTTGCAACAGAGACCAAAGTGGGGAAGGGGGATGAGAAATTAGTTGTGAGCAAACCAGACCTCTCCAGTTATTACTGTTAAAGCAAGACTTACATGGATATGATTTTTTTCTGTCTGTTCATTTGTCTTTCAGATAATTGAGCCCATAATGGGTACAAGAAGGAAAAACAGCATCTCCTCCTTCACAAAGGCTGTTATTGGTGAAGAGGCCTGGCAACCTACAAGTAAGCACATAAGTATGCATCTACCAGGAAAACAAGGTGCGGAACACAAAGAAACTCCTCGGCAAAGCCTCTCTGAGGTCTCTGCATTAGAAGGGAGGTCTGAAATCCATAAAGGCAACACAAAAATTACAAAAATGTTTGAGTGGTCCAGAAAAGACAATGGTGGTACGGACTGTGGATTGGCAATAGGAACACAAAGAAATAGCTGGATCTGAATACCACCTCAATGTTAATAAAAGATGCTGATGGAGTGAATGTGGGGACTGAGACAAGGGAGAGGTGGGCTGTGCCTAGACTTTTGCTGTGTTGGAGTAACTGGGAAGCTAGGGATGGCAGTGACTGATGAAGATAGGCTCATAAAACTTCAGGGTCAAGCATCAGCACTGCTGCCTTAGATTACTCTTAATCATCCAAATGAAAGCGTTCTACTGGTCAGTGGGTGTGGAAGAGCTAGAGGTACTAACTTAAGAGGCACTGACATTTCAGTGGGTACTGTAAAGCCACAGGACTGGAGACCAGCCAAAAGAAAATGGAGGGATGGTGGTATCCACCTGCAATTGGCTTGCTTGGCTTATACAGAAAGGTTCAACATCAAGAATTCATATGTGAAGGACATACAGAGCACCTGAAATAGACATTTCCAATCTGAGTTCCTCCTATGGGTACATGAGAAAACACTGACCAAAGGGACATTGTGTTAAGTAGACAGATAAGGATCAGTAGCCTGGGAGGCAACTGAAGATCTCTTTTTCGGGGTCATCTTTACCCCAACTTCCATTTCTCTGGTAACACTAGAATAGGTAATTCTAGCATATGTTACTAGAATAGTAACATGACAACTGCCCCTGTTTAGGGTTTAAAATACCATAAGGAAAGGGGAGAGATCAGGGTTTAAGCTATTTCCTTCAGGTCAGACGAAGGGGATCTGAGTTCTGCCTTTGGGTGGAGAAAAGACATATGATGTATCCTAAAGATCAGAATGTGACATGCTATTGTCAATTCTCTTGAGAGTTAATCCAGTTGGATCTGTCAACCACGTGAAGGCCACTCACAGGAAAACTGATTCACCTGAAGACATGCTAAGGACAGGGGAGGAAAAATTATCCCCTCAACGAAATAGTGTACTTATATATCCAAAGCATGTAATTCTAAGCCGGCCTGCTTTTTTTGCATTCTTAATGAAAGTAACTCGTCTGTCCTTCTTCCTTTCTGTTTTTCTGATACCAGCCAAAAACTTCAGTATGTTTCCCCTGGCATTCTGTGCTCTCTCTCAGAAACTCACTTCCCCTCTGCCATACAATTTCTCCCTGATCTCCATTGATGAATATGACGGCATGCCGAATGGCTCTCTTGGACCCTAACTCAGATGGTACAGCTATCTCTCTTCCTCTTACTGGTGTCTCTCCATTCAGGACTTGAAAGATTTTGAGCTTGTCAGCCCTGTTGTTTTTCTTTCAAACGCCAATAAAATAATCTTCGGCTTCTTTCTGAGTATGTTTTTATAAGATTCTTAGTGAGACTAAGAATCCATAAGAGCAAATCCCTCCTTCTCCAGTACCAGAGTTGATCATTTTCACAAGGGAACTACATCAGCATTGCTGATTGGGCTATCTTCCTCTCACGTTTCTTCGTCCTCTCTCATTTTCAGCTGTTTCTGATCTGCTCAGGATTTCCATTTGTTCCTGACAATTTTCAGCCAATTTTCCAGATTGATTCCTCTCTCCTTTTCCTTCTTCTCCCCCTGAACTGCAGGGTCACAGTTTTTGATCACGTCCCATTTCTTGTTCACATTCTTGTTTTCTCCCTTCCCATTTGTCTTTCAGCTGCCCTTGGGTATGTATAAAATTGATCTGCCTTCCTGTTTACTGGCATTGCCGCTTGCCATGTCTGCTCTGATGCTGGTCAATCTATGCTGTGAATGCTTACTTAAAATATTACAGAAATATTCATTCCCATTTGAGACAAAAGATACACAGAACTTAAGCAGCAAGGAACTGGTCCCAGTGAGGATTTATCATCTGGGAAAACTCTTATGACATCAGCTATGCATGCTCATGGATTCGAAACCCTCTGCTTGATAACATTTAGATTACTGTATTAGTTTAAGACTGAGCTTCAGCGCTGGGAAGACATGGGTCATTTTTTGCAGCAAGAGAAAAGAGGTCACCTTTATCCCACCCTGTTGTTTGGGCAGTGTCCTCTAGTTATACAGCTCAGCTACCAGCCAGAGTTCCTTTTTCCTTTCTTCCTGAGACACATGTTTCTTTCTTTCTAATGTGTAGGTTTTATCTCTCCTCATTCCTAAGACATGATCCTGAGTTCACAAACCAGGATGATTACAGTATGGGGCTTTATTGGGGATTCACAAAATATCAAAAATACCTGAGTATGTTATCTACCTTGGGTCAACTGTCTCTCTGTCTTTGAGGGAAACTCTGAGAAGTCATTTATAGAAAGTCTTTCTTATCATTTGGGAAAACTTAAAGACAATTTCATTCAGACAAAATTAAGAAAAAATACAACAAAACCCGAGCATAAGGCCCAAGAGTTCTGATCTTGGGCAGTTTGCTGATAATATAACAGCATTCATACAAATGGAATGTTTAACCTAGCCCAGGAATTAGGGTCACCTTTCTACCTTTGCTATTTTACAGACTGACAAACTCATAGTCAAAGACCATCTGTGTTTCTTCTCCTCAGGGATATACCACCCTTAAAAACTGGAATAAGTTTGACCCACGAACCCTGAAAAATACAGGATGGTGTTTTCCTGCCAGCAGACTTGGCCAGAATGCCAGCTGAGAGATGAAGAAAGATGGCCCCAGAGGGAAGTATTAATCATCATACTATATTGCAATTAGACTTCTTTCACCGGGAGCAAGAAAAATGGTCTGATGTTCCATGTGTGAGAGCTTCTTTGGTTTTAGAGATAAATGCAGTTTACATAAAAAACGCCATGAAGACTCATAAATCCTAGCCATGATGTGGCCAAGCCCACGAATCCTTTAAATACACCTTATGGGTGAAAGAGAATTTAAAAAACCCTCCATCTAGGTTGGAACAGCTATAGTGACACTTCTCTGCCTACCCTACACAGGGGAGCCCAAACTCTAAACTCCCATAAACCTACCTGTTTTGTGCTTGATAGAGGCACACCCAGAGACTGGTGGAAGGACTGGGTCTATGTTGTTTTTCTCTTTAAGACTTAAGACTCATTAAATTGATGGGGAATTCTAAGAGAATCTTGATAAGCATGTTAGAGATATTTTGAGGCTAGGCCCAGTGATATGATTTAGCATGGAAAATATACTAACTAACTAAAAGAGATAAAGAAAAGACCACAAGCTACAGAACTATATAAGAACAACATATATAAGATGAATCAGGAGGGAGGTTTATGGAAATTATTACCCTCCTAGTGAGCAGGCATTTCCCCTAAGTGACACTGAATTATTACAACTGCCCTTGTGGACATGGAGAAAAGCATTTATCACTATGTCTTAAAAGTCTTTAAAGGACCCACACTAAACCCTTAAATAACTTCAAGCTTTTTCAAGTAATTCATGGAGCAGTGTAACTTTCTTAGAAAGACTCGAGGAAGCTCTGATCAAATATATCGTTGTGCGCCAATAGAGGAGCATATGATTATAATTCAGTCTGTCCCTGAGATCAGGTGAAAACTACAAAAGGTCCCTCTGGGCCTAACAAACCCCTAAAACATGTGCTAAAGAGCACCACCAAGGTGTTCTGAGGTCAAGACCAAGAAAAAACTAAGGAGAGCAATGCAATTTTCAAAAGGTCACCTTGCTGTCAGCCACCCTCCAAGCCTGAGAGCCATCAAGATCCTGAGTATTTCTGTGCTTAGACTCTCTTACAAATGTTGGAGGTAGGGCATTTCAAAGGGGGAGGCCCAAATAGGAAGTGAGGACTGCCACCTGGGCCCTGTCTTAATTGCCAATCAAACCATTGGAATGCAGAGTATACTTGGGCAAGGCTCATGGTAATCAAATAGAAGCCTAACCCGGTCCAGGAAGATGACTGACAGGACAGAGAGAGAGCTGTGTGAATAAAGCCATGCGCCAACAAGCCTAACCACCTGAGTTAAATCCACAGGACCCAAGTGGCAGAAGAAAAGGACACATTTCTGAAAGTTCTACACACCAGACACATGTGCATACTCAGACATAAATATATAAAGTTAAAAAAAATAAGATCAAGACTGGCAAAGTCTTCGGTCATCCTAAAAGACCTCCACTCAACATCAAACATCTCTGTGTGAGCCCTAGGTAACTTCGATGGCAGAGTAATAAGACATAAACTTCCTACTAGATTCAGCTGCTTCCATTTTAGGTTTGCTTGATCATTCATTTTCTCATTTTTCCATTTTTTTGTCTACTTGGAACAAGCCTTGACATATCTGGGAAGAGAGACTATCAACTGAGGAACTGCCTCCATAAACTTCACTTGCAGGCAAGTATGTGGGCAATATAATTTTATCTCCATTGTATCTGGAGACCTCAATCCTTTGAGAAAACAATGAGCTATTAAAGAGACATCTAAAGAAACTGAGCCAAGAAGTTAGCCTCCTGTGAATTTCTTTATTACCTTCGAGATGCTACACGGAAGGTCCTTTCTCACCAATATTTTTTAATAAAGGATTTATTAAAATATATGTAAGAGTCTCTCTCTTTCTCGTGTGTGTGTGCGTGTGCGTGTGCGTGTGCGTGTGTGTGTGTGTGTGTGTCTGTGTGTGTGAATATTCATACCCAGAAAGGCCAGAGACCTTAGAACCCTCTGGAGCTGGATTATAGGAAATTGTAGGATGCCCAGTCCAGGTGCTGGAAGTCAAGTCAGGTCCTCTGAAGAGCGATCTATGCATTTAATTTCTCAGCCATTTCTCCAGTCTCACTAAGCACTTCTTAATAGATTAAATTCCAACATAGATGGGATAGATCATCTCCAGGCTCCATTCTTTACTAAGGCACTATTGACAATATATTGTTTTGCTGTAGAAGGGAGATTATTCTTTTTTGATGATGTGGTTACTGGTGGGTTTCCCATGTTCCAGTGGATAACCCCACACCTATATATATATGGGCAGCACTAACTAGTCTTTGTGGGATACTGAAAAATAAAAAAGGCATGAAATGGGAAGTGACATGTTGAGGGAACACAGAGAAACTAAAGGGAGAAGTTGAGATGTCGATATGATCATATTTCATGGTATACATGTATAAAATTCTCAAAAATGAAACAACTTAATAGAGCAGGTAAATTTGACCCCTTTAGTTTATTATGAGGGTACCCTGTATAATTGGTTTTTTTCTATCCCTATCGCAGTAAAGTCTCCAGAATTGATTCCTGGATTCATCATACCCACCTCAGATTTTGGACATCACATCAGCTCTTCTCCAAGGATGCCCTAACTCCAGAAGAGAATTATACCTGTGAACCACATAAGATCTAAAGTGTCCCTTTAGGAGACAGGTTGATCTTGATCTCTCAAACTCCCATCACCTATCTTGTTACGTAGATTTACAAGCTCCATTCTCAGTACATATCTTCCCTTAATAACTGCTCTTTGTCTGCACCTTCCCCAATGGGATACAGCACAAGCTAAGCATCCAAATTAATATTCATTTAGCCTTTGTATTTTATAACTATGAAGGAAAAAAAGGTCTCTTTTACCTTCCCTGGAGCTATCAGCTTTTATCCATGGTGACCACTACTCACCTTCTTATTCTATGTATTAGCCAACTTGTTAATCTCAAGTAAACTATCAGATTCCAGATCTGTTCTCAATGGGACTCATCTGAGCTTGGAAGGATATTGCAAACTTAAATGCTGACCATTGGAGATTGGGACAATCTCAACATTCTGGCTTCTAATATATCCCTTATTCTAAAATCACAATGGCAGAGTGGAAATATGATCAAACTCAGTCTAATGCTGACAACATATAGAACCCTCTGAACGAGTAGGATGGAATGCTCTAGAAGGTGTCATTTGCTTTCAACAAAGTGAATAACCTTGGTTAGGAACTCATGATCCTTCCCTCTACAATCAGACCCTAGTATTTCTTTGGAACACAATCAGCAAGAATTCAGTGCACCAGATTTCCAAGTATCAGCCTGTGGATGACTTAGACTTATGGGAGCTTAGAAGTTGAAAATTATAACATCTCCACATGGTGGGGGTAATAAAATAATTACACATAGTCTCATAGTCTTTCCATAGCTTCCTTTAGAATGAAATAAATCAGTGGGCCCAAATAATCTTACAGTTACATTAAAATACAGAAAAAGTACAAACTGGTATTTTAATAAACATTACTACCGCCCAACCATTAGAGACCCCCTTTGTTCCTCACTTTTCTCTCTAAGAACCTGTTATGGCAAATGCTTCACATCCATCTGACCTGAAATCAACTCCACATGAGTGATTATTTCCCAGAGTTCTGCCTTTCAGATATCAGCTCATGATACTCCTAGGATCCAGTTCTAGCTTCATTTATGTTACTCTGACAAATACCTTGACAAAAAGCAATAGAGGAATAAAGGGCTTATTTAGCTTACAGTTCCAGGTTTCAGCCCATCATTCCAGGGAAGCCAATACAGCAGCTTCAGTGGTCATATCACATCCACACTCAAGAGCAGGGACAAATGAAAGTACCCCTGATGCCAACTTGATTGCTTGCTCATAGCTTTTTTTTTTTGTCATTCTTATACAATTTAGACTAAGTAGCCATGAAATGATGCTATACAAATTCAGGGTGAATCATCCCAGCTCAATTAACAATCAAGATATTCCCCTCCATACATGTCAATAGGCCACCCTGATCTAGATAGTTCATTAAAACTCTCCTCTGGATGATTCAAGGGTGTGGTGTGAGGACATTTAAACTAGCTGACTGAGAATTCCTCCATCTGAACTAATCAGAGATCTTTATTTGGATTCAGGTCCTATCACTGGCATTGACCTAAAGGCAACATGCTCTTTTTTTCTTGCATTAGATCTAAAGATCCAGTCTATACCTATTGCTGCCTACTTACTGATAGGGCCAATGTACCACAGTAAATACCTTCCTTGATGCATGTGTTCTTAAAACTTTGAACTTTCCTTTATGTGAAATCTTTTTTTCTTTTTTTTTTGGAGAGGGGAGGGTCTGCTTGTTTGTTAGTTTGTTTTCTGCCTAAGCATTTACTTTCACCCCACATTCTTAGAGCTGCCTTCATCTAAGCTGAATAGGAGATGGCTCTGACAGAAAAGAGGCTAGCTGTCTCCAAGAACAGCTGTTGGAGCTGCCTGGGGAGAATTCATGTGTGGGGAAATTGGTGAAATGCTGTTAGGGTGAAAACCCACCTTCAGCCTGCCCAGCAACTCCTGGAAGAAGTGTTGGGCTGCAGACCAAGTCTCTCACAGAGCTGTTTACAGGGTCTGCACCTCCTACAGACACTTGTCATGGGCCTCCTGATATTCTTCATGGTTCTTCACCATGAAGTCTGCAGCTGCACCCAAGTCCCCCTTAGAGGGCATGTAGCCATAGGCCAAGTTCTGGCCCTCCCACGTAACTGGAAGAAGACATTATCCTCAATTGGCATCGTGTCTCCTGCCGACATTATGACCCCTCTCTTGCCCTTGTTGACACGTTTCGTTTCTGATTTTCTTTCACCCCATGCTGAATCTGCTTCTGCTTGGCCGCCTTCCTTGTGCAGGTTCGTGGATCTGCTGAAGGAGAAAAGCCCACAGATCTACATCCAAATGTCAGCGCTCTATCAACATGCTATGTCAACTTGGGTAAGAATCACCATGTCTCTAAACTTCAGTTGTTTTTATTGTGGAAAAATGGACACATATCCCAGCACCTACCTGACAGAGATGTGTCCAGAATTAAACAACTGAAGTATACACAGTACACAGTAAGTGCTCAATATGTGCCAGGACCGATGCTATTTCATGCTTGGGTGGATCAGACCAGGAGAAAGAAGAAAAAAGGTACTTAGGAGGCTGGGGTCCATAGTGTCTCCACGCAGGCGGCAGGAAGTCAGCATCTGTGTGATAGGGTTTGGGTGGACCAGCAGCTCTTGGTATGGTGCATTCCTTGCTGTAGACCTCCATGTGCCCCTCAGACTCCTCGGGAACAGCTTTTATTTGTAAGTTACCTAGACAACTGCAACAACCCAGTCAGTACATGGGGGAAATATACAGCTGCTGTCTCCAGGATCACTTCCGGGTCATGGAGCTACCCGACCCTCTGACCAATCGGGAAATGGATAGAAACATTTTTCACTTAGGTTCCTGTCTAAAATATTTTGCCTCATAATATGGTACTCTACATGTGGTTAAGACTCCAAGTCTCTAGAGCCAGCTAAAACGGCTTATTCTATCATTAAAAGTTTCTTCATGTTTACTAGCTTCATCATAATTAAACCCCAGTTAAGTGTTCATAACTCCCCATAGTCCTGCAACCTCCTTGAACCTCCACAATTCAGACCATTAAAGCTCGACAGCAGCTTGAGCTCATTTGCCAACATGGTGCTTGAACCCTAGAAAGCCCTAGACATTCTTACTGCCAAGTTAAGTGTCACGCATGCTCTTACTAATAAGACCAGTTGCTTCTGGGAAAACAATATGAATTTGGTACAAAATATATTTTGAAATTAAAAGTAACATAAAAATGTTAAATGGTAGGGATAAAATTTCATGACTGGGCCAGGGTCCTTTCTATCATATATCATAAATTCCCTAATATGGCTAATTTTAATTTGTAATTTGGGTCCTTGGTTATTTAATATTCCAGTTTGCTTTGTTTCCTCCTGTTTGGAATTCCTCAAATTCCAGATGTTCATGCAACCTAAGATGGGTCTTCCAGCTGACTTCTACCATGGGTCATTAGATAGACTTTTGAGCAGGGACCCTGACTACCATCAATCTTCAGCATCCCTCTTCAGCCATACGTAGTTAAAAGGGTCTTGGCCCTGCTCCTTACTATACGTAGTTAAAAGGGTCTTGGCCCTGCTCCTTACTAGCAGTCACCTTCTCTGAGGGGAGCAGGAGAGAAAGAACAAAAGCAGTTAGGTGCAAGACCAAGTAAGACTGGCCATCTGTAAAAACTCTGAAGGTGTCAGTTGCAGATGCTCCATGAATCTTCGGCTTAGTGACCTTTAGATAAGTATATTAGTTCATGATTAGACCCCAGGCTGGGAAGATGACAGTCACCTCATGCAGCAGAGACGATGAGTCACCCTTGGTCCTTATCCACTATTATTCTCTTTCCTCTGGGATGATTTAAAAGCACAACCTCTTCTCCTTCAGGAGTTTTTTGAAACTTTCTAATAAGCATGCTGGTTGAACTCATGGACTCTGTTTATTATCATCTGTAGGACATGATCCCCATGGGTTCCCAACTATTACACATGTTATTTTATAAACTCTAATTCTTTGTTGAAATATTTATTAGTCTATTCTTCTTAGCATTAGCGTATTGACTGTCGGCAGTAGTGCAGTTGAAGATACATCCTAGAACTGTCTCCAGTAGCCGAAGGAATTTATCCAGCTTTTATGGACCTCCACTAAAGTGACACCAGTTTTGTTTTCTTTTACTTCACTGTAGAAAAAATTTTAGAATCAGAGTTAGAGTTTATAAAAAGTGGCTCTTTAACACAGATCGAGGAAAGAAGACATACCTCAGGATGGCTATAGGTTTCTTAAAGGAAAGTCATATTTAGTGTTTTAACAATTGCCAGATGTGGTGGCTTCAATGAGAATGTCCTCCATAGGCTCGTATGTTTGAATGCTTGGTTCCCAGTTAGCCAAACTTCTTGGGAAGTACTAAGTGTGGTCTTGTTGGAGGAGGTTTGTTACTATGAGTGGGCTTTGAGTTTGCAAAAGCCCTATTCCATTCTATTCATGCACCTTCTCTTCCTTTTGCACATGCTGGTAAATCAACTACAAGCTTTCAGCTCCCTCTCCAGTGACATGCCTGCCTACTGCTATGTTCCCCATCACAGTGGTCATGGTCTCTAACCCTCTGGAACTGTGATCCCCAAGATAAATGTTTTTTCAGTAAGTTAGCTTTGTCATGGTATCTTTTTACAGGAATCAAAAAGTAACTAAGACAGAAGCTGGTACCAGGGATGAACTATGGTTGTAACAGGCCTGACCATCCTGGTATTTTTTAGAGGAATCTAGAAGACATTAGGACTCTCAACTAGGAAACAGGATGAAGGTTGTAAGTGGGGTTTAATGGGCAATCATAATAGGATCTTGAAAGACAATAATGTTAAGAACAATGTGGATTTTGTAGTCCCAGTTCAAGAAGTTTCAGAAGAGAACAGTATTATCAGTTGGGCAAGAGACCATTCTTGAGATATTTTGGCAAAGAATGTGCTTAAAGTTTGCCCTCTCCTAAGAATCTGCCGGAAGCTAAATTGAAGAGTTTTGGACAACCGTCATTGGCAAAGGAGATTTTAAGGCAACTCTGTATTGAGTGTGTCCATGGTTATTAGTGATTATGCCTATTTGAGTCTACATTGAAAAAGTACAAGCAGGGTTGATGTAGAAGGGTCATATGTCT
>LOEQ01002682.1:24814-38741 GCA_001685075.1 Bramus lutescens
TACAATTTGTGTGTTGTTATTTCGGGGTATAAGCTAGCCATGTGGGATCTGGGCGGGACGAAAGCAGGCCTGCTCCCCAATCATTACAGGCACTCCACTTATGTTCTGGCATCCTGCACAAAATGCAGAGCCTGGCTCCATACTTGGTTTTTACTTTAAACCCCCACCCACTATACTTGTCATCCAATCAAAACATTCATGGCATTTTGAAAACACTTAGTGGCTGTCTCTTCTATTTCAGAACACTTGCCAGATTTACACAGGGATTTTTGAGGTACAACATGGTATATCTTTTGTAGTATGTCAAATATTGTCGAGTTTAAGTACCTCTTCCAAAGATGCAGTTCAACGAATACAAGGTATCAATCGATTCAATTAGTCAGCAAGAAAAATGTACTAATTTGTTAGTGCTTCCCTGCTGCTGTGGTAAAATACCCCGTCAAAGTAACTTACTGGAGAAATGGCTTATCACAATTTGTGCTGGCTAGTCTTATGTCAACTTGCTGTACAAACCAGAGTAATCTGAAAGGAGGGAAACTCAATTGGGAAAATGCCCCTTTAATGTCCAGGTGCAAGGCATTTTCTCAATTAGGGATTGGTGGGGAAGGATAAGCCCATTGTGGGTATTTCTGTCCCTGGGCTTGTGGTCCTGGATTCTAAAAGACAGCAGGCTGAGAAAGCCAGGACAAGTAGGCCAGTAAGCAGCAATCCTCTCTATGGTCCCTGCATCAGCTCCTGCCTCCAAGATCCTGCCCTGTTTAAGTTCCTGCCCTGACATCCTTCCCCGAGGAAAAGAGCTGTGGAAGTATAAGCCAAATAAACCCATTTTCCCCCAACTTGCTTTTTGGCCATAGTGTTTCATCACAGCAATAGAAACCCTACCTGAGTCACAGTTCAAGGTTGTCATCCATCATGGTAGGGAGTTCAAAACAGGAGCAGAAAGAAGCTGGTCCTATTGCACTGATATTCAGGAATCAGAATAAAATGGGTAGGGTATTCAGTTCCTTTCCCCCTTTTCATTCAGTCTAGAACCCCACCCATGAGATGGTACCGCTCACATTTGGGGTAGGTGTTCCTCGCCTGAATTAACATAATCAAGATACTTACTCACAAGTATACCTGGAGGCTTACCTCATAGGTGACTGTATATAGTATCAGGATGACATTAGTAACCATTGTAACATGCGATCAACTTTGAGGCATATCTTAGTAATATGATTGAACATTAACAGATAATAAAATTTTAAGACACCCCCCCAGAAAAGGCAAAATAATTTACAAGGGCAAGAGGAAGTAGACTGGTGCAAGACTTAGAAATCAACATTAAAACAAGTGAAGACCAAATTAGACCTTTCAAACTAAAGACATAAACTGTGAATCAGTTTTCTTACTTCAGCTAAGCTCCTCTTTCAATATCAAGACTATAGAAAAAGAGTTTTAAATATGCCTGAGAGTAGGGAGTTGTGGTCCATGAGCTCCCTTTGAGCAAGCAGCCTAGTGTAGGATGGGTTTTACTATTCTTAGAATGGCTGCTGGTGAATGATTAACTTATTTAGATACAGGTATAAAGCAAAAAATGAGGGTAAAGATGGGATAATATAAGCAACTCCTTTCATTTGTATGTTTTGTGTTATATGTTCAGGTAAATTAGTTAAAGTTAGGAAAGTAGATTAAGTCCTGTGACTGATGGTTGGACAGTAAGAAGACTAAGAATTAGAGACCAAAATGGGCTGCATAGTAAGATCCTATCTCAAAACAGAAAGGCAGAAAAGCACATAAACTAAAGAACAATTGTAACAGAGAGACTGAGTCCAGATTGTTCTATAGGGGGAATTTCAACAGCTTTAAAGTACTGAGTCCCTGGGCTCCATGAACTGTCCATGGCAC
Source organism: Bramus lutescens (assembly GCA_001685075.1). Lineage (NCBI taxonomy): Eukaryota > Metazoa > Chordata > Mammalia > Rodentia > Cricetidae > Bramus > Bramus lutescens. The sequence goes on from LOEQ01002682.1 coordinate 26,702, forward strand.
TAAAATTCTAGAAATTCCCAGTATTTTTCTTAAGCAAGTCTATGGCTAAAATTTAAACGTGATTTTAAGAGATTACATATATAGCAAAAGGAAACTAGGCAAACAATATTTACGAACATCAGTACAAAAATACTAAATTATTAGCAAACAAAATCCTCCTATACTTTATCAAGAAAATAACAATAACTTAATGGCATCTATTCAAATTCAACTTTAGAATACCCATTACTAGACTATGCCATGTTAATAGACCCAAAGAAAAAATTATTTGGTTATTGTCATAAATGCTAAGAAAAGGTTTTGATCCAGTTTGATAGACAATGTAAAACTCAGAGAAAGTAGGAACTGCAAGATTCTATTTTAACATATTTTTACTTAAGAAATCCTAATGATATTATAGTGACTGATATTGATTGTTAACTGGACAGGATTTAGAATCACTTAGGAGAAAAGCTCCTAGCCACATCTGTAAGGAATCATCTGGATTAGGTTCCACTGATGTTCAGACCTGTGAGTAACACATTTATAAGGACTGGAAACCTAGACTGAGAACAATACAGCCAGATGAGCACAGGCATTTCTCACATTCTGCCTTGAATGTGAACACAATTTGAGAGCTGCTTCCTCAAGTCCCTGCCGCCTTACCCTCTCCACAGTAAATGATTGTATCCTCAAACTGTGGGCCAGAATAAGTCATTCCTTAAGTTGGTTCTGTCAGAGTGTTTTAGCAGAAGCAAGGTGAAAAACAAAAAGTTTCAGATGCTTTCTCTAGTATTAACAATAATGCACAAAATTATACACTAAAATTCAGCATTAGGCTGTATATACTAATCAATTCAAACAAGTGCAAATGTAGAAGCACAGACATTAACAAAGGGAGAGAACAATCTCCAGAAGACAAAAAATTCTCCCTGTAAAAGCATGGAGAATGAATGAAAAGCCACCTTGACAAATATAATTCAGCCAGTATCTAACACACAGAATTTAACAGCCTCTGTATATTAACACATGATTAGGTTTGCAAATGTTTTTCCTATTTTATACGTTGTACTTTCATTTGTTTAATGTTTCTCTAACTCCTCATAAAAGTTTTAATTTGATAAACCTCTTGCTTTGGTGCCCATGCTTTTGGAACCACACTGCTAACGTCGTTGGCAAGACCAATGTCACTGAGCTTTGCCTCAGATGGAGATTTTGGAATTCTAAATTACAAAATAAAATTTCTTCATCATAATTAAAATGTTTTCATGAGTGTCCTGTTGAAACTGAAGTGATGTCCTCATGCAGCAGTTCTTGAGAAAGTTCAATAACAATTTTAAAAACGAGTTCATTTCCCTTGTGCCATTGAAACACTATAATAAGAACAGATATAGGCTGGAGAAAAGAGCCTGGCTATGTCTGATCTTGCGTATCGCAGAGCATACAAGCCACAGCAACCTGAGAACTCTAATCTTGAAAAGTTAAAAGCAGGGGGACATCAAAATATTCACTTCACTCAAAGCTCCAATAAAGGCTTCAGATTCTCCTTACCCCTTGTCACAACATTCTGGCTCACAATGAAGTCTTGACTTCCTTAACGCCTCACTTTATTTTGAAGTTATACTCTCTCACTGTGACTAGTACCATCTCCAATTCTATATTAAGACACTCTACTTGGGTATGTCGTTTATTCCTTATCTGGGGTGATCAGATATTGTTCGTGTCTCTTCAGGAGAAGAAAGTCATGCAATGCTTGAGATGCCCACTTATATTGCCCTGCCAATTACAGCATACATGACCTCTCTCCTTGGTGCTATTTATCACCTGTAGCTTCCTTTAACATGTGACCCATGTTCTTGTCATCGCCAATACTTCAATTTAGGGTTATGTCTCAAAACTTGTACATAGCCTACACTGGGCCTCCAACTCTGCTGCATTACTGCCTACAAACATCAAAGCTTTTCTATGGAATGTTGTAAGTCTCTTTGCCTCAGAGTAGCACCATGAAGATAGCACCAACTTCAGCTACTGTGTCACCTAGGGAAATATCCATACCCCCTTGGGTCAGGACTGCTGTGGCCTCTGAGTACCTGATGGACTTGGGGAAATATTTCCCTGTGTGGCTCTGTTTGAACAGTGCACCCTAGAGGTATGTGGTGGCTTGAAAAACTGACCCCCAAATAGAGTGGAACTATTATCAGGTGTGTCCTCGTTGAAGTAAGTGTGGCATTTTAGGAGGCAGTGTGCCACTGTGGGGGTGGGCTTTGAGGTCTCTTATACTTAAGCTACACCTAGTGACACAGTTCACTTCCTGTTGTCTGTAGATCAAGATGTAGAACTCTCAGCTCTTTCTCCAGCACTATCTCTGCCTACATGCTGCCATATTCTGCCATGATGATAATGGGCTAAACCTCTGAAACTGTAAGCCACCCCAATTCCATGTTTCCCTTTGTAAGAATTGTTGTGGTCATGGTGTCTCTTCACAGGACGAAAAACCCCAATTAAAACAGGTTACTCTTCTGTCAAGTGAAAATGCTTCAAAATTTTTTCCATTTTCTACTCTGAAGCTTTCAGTAAGTGAGGTCTTACATCAAAGCACTTTTTCTACTGTTCCACTGCAAAGGGCACAGCTTCTTCTTAGACCGTAATCTTTTCAATTAAACAGTCACCTTGTCTGTACTTGCTTTGCCTTTTTCAATTTCATTTTTTGTTGGCCTGTTCATGTGTATGTGTGCATGCTCATGTGTGTCTGTGTGTGTGTGTGTGTAAGCATGTGTAAGACAGAAGTCAACAGTGAGTATTATGATGGCTAGTACTGTCAACTTGACAGATTCTAGAAGCATTAGGAAGATGGGCCTCTATGCATGCCTGTAGGGGCTCACGTTAACTGCATTGAAGTAGGACACATTCTTGTGGGTGGGACCATTCCATTTGTGGGGATCCCTGACTACACAGAATGGAGAGAGAAAACTGAGCACTAGGATTCATTTCTTCCCTGATTGCAGCTATCACATGACTACTCTCTGAAGCTCCTGCTGCTGTCTCTGACAATGTATTGTATCACAAGAGAAAAATAAACTAAGACTAGTTTTTTTAGTTGATTGCTCTCCAACTTTATTTCTTGAGACAAAGTCCTTCACTGAACCTGGAGATTATCAATAGTCAGGCTTCCTGGCCAGTGGGATTCAGGGACCTTCCAGTCTTTACCATCATGAGCTCTCTCTAGTGTAGGATTCCAGAACTGAGCCACCAAACTCTGCTCTTTATATGGGTTCTGGGGATCAAATTCAGAGGTGCTGGTTCTTCAAAACCAGCTATTTTACCAACTGAGTCCCTTGTCTTAGCTTGGTTACCATTACCCTGAAAAAGACCACAGCCTAAAGCAATTTGGGAAGGGAAAAGGTTATTTTATCTTAAAACTTCTGATCATAGCCCATCACTGAGGGAAGTCAAGGCAGGAGCCTGAGGCAGGAACTAGAATAGAAACAATGGAGGAACGCTACTTATTGGTGTTTCCCAGGCTCACATTTAGCTACTTTTTAGACCTCCTGTGACCATCTGCTCAAGGATGGTGCTATCCGTAGTGAGCTGGGCCCTGCTTTATTGGTAATTATTCAGGAAAATGCCCCCACAGACTTGCCTATTGCTGGTCAGGGACATTTTCTCAGTTAGTGTTTTCTCTTTTCAAAACGACAACAACTTATGTCAAGTTGACAAAAGTACCAATCAACACCAATGCCTCTAAGTGTCACTATTTCCTTATTTAATTTTTCAAAAAATATTTTCATGAAGAAATATTTGACATTATAAATAAAAAATGAAAAAATAAATGAAAATAAGATGAGTTGGAAATGGGGACATGGCTCAGGAGTTAAGAGCACTTCCTGCTTTTCCAGAGGACCTGAATTCAGTTCTCAGCACCCGTGGCATGTGGTTCACAGCCACCTATAACTAAGGCTTCGGGGCATCTTTCACCTTCTTCTGACCTCAACAGGTATATCCCCCTCCAAACACACATACACACACACAGGCACATACACATACAAATACAAAGAAAATAATTTTCAAACGACTTAAAGAGAATAGAGTTTTAAAATTGTATAAAAACCTCAACCTTATTCTAAAGATATTTTATATGAACAGCTCTTGGGCAAGTGTCCTCATCAAACAAACACAAAATAAGGTGAGTTAACCCTGAAATGAAAGTAAGCTAAGCAAATTAAGAATTTTCTCCCCAAGCCTAGATGATGAAGTTTATCCCTTCTGCATTAAAATGTACCCTAGTGTATATGCACACACTACCACACAAGAACACACTGCTAACCAATACTAGAAATTTTCTCCTGACTTTTTCTTCCACTTTATTTTGCAAAAGTGTGTGTGCATGTGTGTGTGTGTGTGTGTGTCTGTGTGTGTCTGTGTGTCTGTGTTAGCTAGTTTTTGACCAGTGAGCTCCAGGACCCTGAGTTTTTATTAATCGTGCTTTAGTAACAGATAACCACAAACCAGAACATTCCAAAGAAAGGGAATACACACATACACTACCACCAATAACAAAATAACAGGAATTAACAGCCATCGGTCATTAATATCCCTCAACATCAATGGACTCAGTCTACTAATAAAAATCTCACAAGCTGATAGAATGAATACAAAAACAGGATCCATCATTCGGCTGCAAGTAAGAAAGACTCTTCAACATCAAAGATAAATATTACCTCAGAGTAAAGGGTCAATAAAACAAACCTAAGAAACAAGCTGGTGTAGCTATCCTAATATCTAATAAGATTGACATCAAAGCAAAGTAAATCAAAATATATTAAGAACATTTTATCCTTATCAGAGGAAAAATACACCCAGAAGATGTCTTGATTTTGAACATCTATGTGCCAAATGTAAGGGCACCCACATTTGTAAAAGAAACATTACTAAAACTTAAATCACTCATACAACCTAACACAATAATAGTAAGAGACGGGGCTGGAGAGATGGCTCAGAGGTTAAGAGCACTGACTTTGAACTGAGTTCAATTCCCAGCAACCACATGGCGGCTCACAGCCATCTAGAATGAGATCTGGTGCCCTCTTCTGGCATGCAAGCATACATGGAAGGAATGTTGTATACATAATAAATAAATTTTTAAAAAATAATAGTAAGAGACTTTAATATCCCACTATTACCAATACAAAGGTCATCCAGACAGAAATGAAACACAGAAATATTGGAAGTAACGGACTAGTTATGACTCAAATGGACCTAAAAATATCTACAGACCATTTCACCCAAACACAAAAGAATATGCCTTCTTCTCAGCATCTCATGGAACCTTCTCCAAAACTGACCATATACTCAGTCAAAAAGCAAGTCTCAACAGATACAAAAAAAATTGGAATAACTACTTATATCTTATCAGATCATCATGGATTAAAGCTGGGGGTCAACAATAACATGATCTACAGAAGGCCTACATCCTCATGGAAACTAACCAACTCTCAACTGATTCAAGGAAAAAATAAGATAGAAATTAAAGACTTCCTGGATTTCAATAAAAAAGGAATGTACAGCATAACCAGACTTATGGAACACAATGAAAGCAGTGCTAAGAGGTAAGTTCACAGCACCAGTGCCTTCATGAAGCATTTGGAGAGAGCTCGTATTAACAAATTAACAGCACACCTGAAAGCTCTAGAACAAAAAGAAGCAAACACACAAGAGGGGTATATAGCAAGAAATAAATCAAACAGAAGACTAAAGTCAATAAAATAGAAACAAAGAGAGCAATACGAAGAATCAATGAAACAATGAGTTTTATCTTCAAGAAAAATCAACAAAACAAATAGTTATACAAACTAACTAAAAGGCTGAGAGAGAATATTCAAATCAACAAAAGCAGAAACTAACAGATTCCAAGGAAATCCAGAGAATCATTAGGTCATACTTTCCGAACCTATACTTCACAAAATTGGAAAATCTAAAAGAAGTGGAGAAATATTTTGATAAATACCACTTACCAAAGTTAAATCAAGATCACATAAACAGTCTAAACAGACATATGATCCCTAAAAAAAATAGAAGCAGTGATTAAAATAGTTTCAACCAAAAAGAGCTAAGATGCAGATGGTTTTAATGCAGAATTCTGTAAGACTTTCAAAGAAGAGCTAATACCAATATTCCTCAAAGTATTTGACAAAATAGAAACATAAAGAACATCACCAAAATATTTTTGTGAGGCCACAGTTCCATAAGTCTGGTTATGCTATACATTCCCTTTTATTGAAATTCAGAATTACCCTGATAGCCAAACCACACAAAGACTCAACAACAACAAAAAAGAGAGTTGTAGACCAATTTCCCTCATGAACATTGATGCAAAAATACTCATTAAAATAGTAATACAAAGAATCTAAGAACACATCAAAAACATCACCTACCATGATAAAGGCTTCATCTAAGAGATGCAGGGATGGTTCAACATAAGAAAATTTGTCTATGTATTCCACTAAATAAACAAGCTGAAAGAAAAAAAAACTTGATTATCTCAGTAGATACTGAAAAAGCCTTTGACAAAATTCAGCATTCCTTCATGGTAAGTCTTGGAAAGATCAAGTATACAAGCACCATACCTAAATATAATAAAAGCAATATATAGCAATCTGATTGCCAGTGTCAAATTAAATGCCGATAAACTCAAAGTAATTCCACTAATTTTTTTTTGTGGGCTTTGTGATCTACTCCTCCTACTGGGTCACCTTGTCCAGCCTTAGTACAATGGGAGGTGCTTAGTTGTACTGAAATATGATGTACTGAAATATGCCATGTTTTGTTGAAATCCATGAAAGACCTGCTCTTTCCTGAACAGAAATGGAGGAGGAGTGGATTAGGGGGTAGGAAGAGAGAGGGGTGGGGTAGGGGCTTGAAGGAAAGGAGAGAGGGGAAACTGCTGACAGAATGTAAAATAAGTAAATAAATAATGAGCATTTGTGAGTTTCTTATATTTTCAAATCTTCACTTCATGAATGAAAAGTCATGTATCAAGATGGATTCGATTTTCAGGAATGTTTCTCGTTGATTTACCTCACCACATGATGTTTTGAGAACAGAATGTCTGATGTGATTGTCCCTTGTCTAAAGACTACTTCACTATTCATTTAAATTACAGACTAAATTAACTTCTTGATTCTACTGTTGATCAAGTTAAATGAATAACGCCCACAGTTCATTCCTGATCTTTAAGGCAATCACAATCTAAAGATCACGCAAAAAACAGTGTGAGTTGGAAAAGTCAAAATCACATTGAAATGGGAACACTTCAGTGCTCCAGAACAGCCCGGTCCTGGCTGATGAAAACTGGGACAAAGTGTATTAGACCAAAGAAAGCACACATAAAGTCACGATCTCACAGCATGCAATTAACTTAGAGACTTCCTCACAAGTCCTGGGCTGCAGCAGTGCAAAGCCGATTTCCAGTCTAGTTCAAAATGAATCATTAGGATAAATGTGGTTACAAACCAGCTATCACAGACCCGATTCATTGCAAACTAGTATTAAAGAGTTGGGCACACCCCTGAGTTGGACTGCAACTCCAAAAGTCCGCATACCACTTGAGTGGTTGTGTTTATCTTGAACTGGTCAGTAGAAGTGGTATGACTCAAGATGGCTACTGTTTCATCGAGCTGAATCTACAGAGTTGCTCAGCAGTGTTACTTCTTTTCTAGACCCTTACCCTCAGAATGTCACTCAAATCTACTTTTACATTCAAGAGTATGATTGAAGAATGAATGTGGTTTGTGGCCTTTAGAAAGATGCAATCCGGCTTTCCAATGGTATGCTCTGCAAGTTCATCTAAGACATTCTTCTTCCAGCATGACTCATGAGAAGTGTATTACCTTTTAAATAAAATAAGCAGAACTCTAAATAATAAGGAGATAGGAGCCTTCTACTTGTTAAACACTGACTCAAACCATCCAATGTTGACAAACTCATCCTGGTTGTCAAAGCAGTTAAGCTGCCAAAGCACACACCAACTCAATTATCTGGTAATTCTCTGCTAAGTAGGTCCTCCTTGTCAGTTGCTGGCTAAAGGCACATGAATAACTCTTTGCTGGTACTCTGGTGCCTATGCTGGGAATAGTGACAGAATGAAAGGCATGAATTTATGAGGTGTTTTCAAGTGGGGCATGAACAAAAGGCTATCAAGGCACAAGAAAGAGCAATTGGACTCTACGGGCTAGTTGGGAAAGGTTTCCAAGAGTAAGAGATATATAAACTGGAAGTTGATAGAAGTTCACTGGGGAAAAAAAAGAGTAAGACACAAAAGTAAACAACACACTTAGAAACATGCTGTGAGCTTGGTGCTTCCAGAGAGAGGGACACACTGGTCGTTGTGATTGCCATCCTCCCTCTCCCCCTTGCTAGCTAGGTCCTAAGATGGACCAGGATCCTTGGCTGGGTTAGTCAGAAGTGGTTGCTGTTAGGTTTGGGTGTGCTTCTCAGCTGGGCACAAGTTCCTGTTGGCTGACTGCTGACATGCTTGCTCAGAGAGCAATGGCATTTAATAGTTCCCAGATCTTTTATTTTAAAATCTTCTTTAGTCTACATTCTCATCCTTGCATATACTAGTGAGAGCTTTGGGCTTCTGGCCTGACTAATGAAGAAAACTGAAGAAAGGGCAAGCTGTATAAGTCTTGCTGGCAAAATAATAAAAATTTGAGCAAGAAATTGCTTGTTTCAGTCATGCTATTATTTTGCTGTGTTTCAAAAAAAAATGCTCATGTCCCACGGGTCTCTCAGCTGTAGCACTCAGCTAAATTTGATGCTAGTCATTTTGAACATGTTTCCATGAAGAGGTAAAACACTGACAAGGTTTACCATAAATAGCCACATGTAAAATCATGGATCCCTCTGTCCTTCCTTCTCTCAATTTTCCCATCAGCATGCTGCCCACCCAATGCTCTGCCAGCTTACAGTCTCCTGGTGCTGAGTAAGACCTCACTTTGTCTCTAGGGGAACACAGTCAGAAGGAAATGGTTTGTCAGTTTCATCTGGAAAATAGCATAGGTGATTATCTAGCCCACAGAAACCCCAGCTCTCTCTCTCGGAGACTCTAACTCACGCCTTCTGCTTTGCTCCTTGGTTTCTAAGCTCATTTCGTTTTACATACACTTATCAACTGCCAACGTGTGAAATCTCTGAGTGCTCCTAAGATCTCTTTTCAGGCTGGCAGATGTCTGGCCCTAGCTTCCCTCATTGGCACACTTTCCTTGGTAACAAGATTTCTCCTCTTTATTATAATACAAGAGAGAAAGCATGGATTTGACCCTAAAAGGCGTTTGGCAAACCTGATGACAGGATGCTTATATGACAACTTGAAACAAATCAAAAGTCCAGATTCATTTTACACTAATGCCACTCCTTATTTCATAAAGCAGAGGAACAGAAGACCTTTTCATTACTCTCTTGGTAACCAGGTCTAGGGAAATATTCCATCCCTCATTAGCAGGAATGAAGCAATACAGTCTGATACAACACAAAGCCTACTCATACCTTCGTCTGTGTATACACACACACTGAAAAGCAAAAATAATGGGTTGTTCATAATGCCTCAGTAAGAAATATTTCTAAGTGCTCTGTGCTGCAGAGTTAAGTTCTGAGCCTGAAAGCACATGGGGTTAAAGAGGACAGGGCCTTGGGAGCACTTGCACTGGCCCCTTTCACAGTAAAGAATTGAACCTTTCAGAGGGCCACAGAGTAAGACCTGCAGACTGAGACCGGTGCAGGGTACAAATAACACACAGGGAGGTTTCCAAAAGCGAACGGCCAGAATCAGAGCATTTATGCGGCTCCATGGGAGAAAAAGAGGGATTCTGAGACTGAACACAATGGACAGAGAGGGGGTGAAGGCTAGTGCTCACTCATTTCTCATTGGAAGCCCTGAGCCAGCATGTATAATGTTCTTCCCATGTTAATTATCCTAATCTAGATAATCCCTCACAGGGACCTACAGATTTGATTTCACGGTGACTCTAAGTCTCATCAAATTGACAATCAAAATGAAGCATTATGCCAGATTACTCTAGACCTTGTATTGTAGCCTATGCTGTCCTGTGTATACCTGGTGCCTATAGAGTGCAAAAGACAGTGTCAGATGCCCTGAAACTGGAGTTGCACCCAGTTGTGAGCCACTATATGGTTTCTGAGAACCAAATCCAGGGTCTCTGACAGAACAACAGGTGCCCTTAACCAGTGAACCATCTCTGTAACACCCTTCAAAGCCTTTCCAGTTAAGAAATATTTTGGAGAACAACAAAATTCAACCTCGTATAAAGATGTGTGTGTGTGTGTGTGTGTCTGTGTGTGTGTGTGTGTGTGCGTGCGTGTGTGTGTGTGTGTGTGTACTGTCTCCAGTAGGCATTCAGCTTTAGAAGCTGGTAAAATTTGTGACATGAAGCATCAGGTGTGCTGATTCTGGAGCAGTCAAGCACCCCAGAGATACAGTAACTGAAAGATTCAAGCCATTATTGGGTTCACTGGCTCAAATGAAAGAGAGCTTTTGAATATGAAAAGATTCTAGCTATCCTCCCTAATGAATATGTAATATTAATAGAAATCACAAAGTCCCATTGACATTTAACTACACAGATAAATTGAGATTTGCCTTTTCCTGTTTTACAAAGATGTGTCTAGAGTCAAGCAAGGAGCAGAAGAAGAGAAAAGGCCATCAGCATAAAACATCGACTCAGATTTGAAGTTTTAATTGTTTTTCACATCTGGAGGTAAAGACAAGAGAGGAGGAAGGGTTGTTACTTCTAAATAACTTTGGTGATTTGCAATTAAATCAATACAGCATTTTCTAAACTCATCAATTTAAACCTTGAGCCTCTAAAATTATGAAACACCATTAAATGTATTACAGTTATTTTCTTGGATCTTTCTGAGGATACTTTTTTCTTTCCTTTTATAGATTTTAATGATGATTAAACTTCCTAAGCATCTGCTGTAATTCAGGCATTGGATGCTCAATACCACATAGGTGTTCAATAATCTTCAAAGCTGATGCCATTGTATGGTACAGTAAGCATCACTGAGGTCTGGAGAGGTTAATTCGTTTTCCTTAATCAGATTCCTTACAAGTCAACATTCATTCTTGTATATATTCATTCTTATATATCCATTGGTCATGGCATTTCCTCTTATTTTGTTCTAGCTGTATGTCTGGAAGTTTATCTTTGAGAAACTGACTATTCCAGCAGTAGAAGTGAAATTGTTGTTGTTATTGTTATTGCTATTGTTATTGCTGCTGCTGGAGACTTTACTAACATACCCAATAAAATGATTCCATAAAATTGAAAAGTAAGTAAATAAAAAAGAAATATAACTCAAATTATAAAAAGAACCAATATTTCAGAACCAATTTATCCAGAATTATATTAAAAAAAAACCTTGCTAAATAGCTCTCTGGGCTTATGAATCACACACTGTGCTAGCAGCCTATATCAATGGGAAGTTTCATACATAGGTTCTTTCTTTCATAGGGAATTAGAATTAAACAATTACTGGTTAAATAATTAGTTACCAATGTGGTAAGAGCTGTAAGAAAAATTTAAAAATGCCCAATTCCCTTGGGAAGCATTGGGTGCTTTGAATTCAAACTAAGGTTGCTGGCCTATGAAAAGATAGAATACAAAGACAGAAAGAATCAAAGCAGAGAATTTACTGAATCATGTGTGAGCCTGCTGAGAGGAAGAAACAGACAATTCTAAACTTCTACTGAAAGTCTGAGAAGGACTGTTGTTGCAAGGAGAGCCCGCTTGTTCGTCCCATTCACCCGGCTAGCTTAGACCCGAAATAATCACACAGAAACTGTATTAATTAAATCACTGCTTGGCCCATTAGCTCTAGCTTCTTATTGGCTAACTCTTACATATTCATTTAAACCATTTCTATTCATCTGTGTATCATCACATGGCTGTGGCTTACTGGATAAAATTCCTAGTGTCTGTCTTCAGTGGCTCCATGGCATCTCTCTGACTCCACCCTTCTTCCTCCCAGCATACAGCCTAGC
>LOEQ01002682.1:47934-65245 GCA_001685075.1 Bramus lutescens
TACAATTTGTGTGTTGTTATTTCTGAGTATAAGCTAGCCGTGTGGGAGCTGGGCCGGTCGAAAAGCAGGCCCGCTCCCCATTCACTACACTGGTATGACAAAGATAGATTTCCTTAAATACCTCTTATGGCTTTCTCCATGGAGGTAGTGTCAGGCCAACTGACCCTTTCTGAAGTTACAACTCCTCAAATGACTTTAGTTTGAGATAATTAACATTCCAACTTGGCATATTTGAAATGTCATGTACTTTACTATTTGATGTTTTTTACAGACTATGTCTTTTTCTTGTAGGCATCTCATCAGGACATTGTACTATCAATGGCTTCTCTGCATGGTCTCTTTCACTTTCTCTAGCATCCCTGTTTTCCACATTATAAGATTTGAGCATTGAAAGGCTCTATATTTATACTCAGGATTTTAAAAAGAAAATGAAATGACTAGCCCATTTCACGTGTAATTACTGCAAAGTTCAAAAACTTAGAATTTGAAGAACGAGGCAAGCATACTGTCTTTGACAGCTGTACTGCTAGAGCTCAGGAATGAAGAGAGGGAATCTACCAACCTCCAAGTGAGTCTCTGAGAGTCAAAGGACACTAGTGTGTCCATGAGACAAATAAGCCCCAAGATGTGTCCTCATTGTTGATTATCCACAAAAAAATTAGAAAGAAAAAAATTAACTTCTAGATTTCCAGGTTTTTAAAAATGTTTCCTTTGTCCTTATTTTAGGAAGTTAAGGGAAGGAAAAGCAAGATGAGAGAAAGGACATCTATGAGGGCTAAAAGGACAAACCTGAAATCTCAGAAGCCTGGGGGTTTGACTCTGTTTGGTAGGTTGAAAGAAAATGGCCTCCAAAGAGCATGACACTATTAGGAAGTGTGGCTTTGTTGAAGTAGGTGTGGCCTTGCTGGAGAAAGTGTGTCACTGTGGAAGCAGGCTTTGAGGTCTCATATAGTTCAAGCCATGCCCAGTGTCTCAGACAACAGGATTCTCAGATCCAGCATCATGACTACCTGTATGCGTACATGTCCCACCATGATAACAATGGACTAAATCCCTGAAACATTAAGCCACCCAATTAAATGTTTTCCTTTAAGAGTTGTTATTGTCATAGTGTCTCTTCACAGCAATAGAAACCCTTAAGACAGAAGTTGATACCAGGGAATGGAGTATTGCTGTGATAGGCTGGACCATGTTTTTGTTTAGAGGAGGATGAACCTTGGGACTATGGATTTTAAAATCAGTTGACAACTTTAAGTACTACTTAATGGTTCATCCTAGGAAGAACATGGAAGGCAGTGGTGCTGAGTGTGACTTGTATTGTAGGGGTTTCAGAGAAGACTACTGCTAGTGTGTGGCCTAGAGATTGATCTTGGGATATTTTGGTGAAGAATGTGACTGCTTTATGCCCTTGTCAGAAAAGTCTGCCTGAGGCTAAAAAGAGTAGTTTTGAATTAATTCCATTGGCAAAGGAAATCTTAAAACAGTATAGTATAGACTGTTGTGTGGTTATCACTCTGATGAAGATTTAAAATGAAAAGAAGCAAATTGAGCAAATAAAAATACAAAATGTACATATTGAGAAAAGGAACACCAGAAAGTGGAATAGAGTAAAATCCCTTGTTCAAGGAGATAAACATAATAAGAAGTATAATAGAGGGAGTGGTGATCTCAGAGCAAGTCCCACTCAGCTGAGTTTCTACCTTGTGAAAATAAATTGAAGAAAAATTTAGAGCTGGCTGTGGTGGTGTATGCCTTAATCCTAGCATTTGGAAGGCATAGGCTGGTGGGTCTCTGAGTTTGAGGCCAGCCTGATTTACAGAGCAAGTTCCAGAACAACTAAGTTTAGGGCGTGAAAGAAACCAACAAAAACAGAAAGCTGTCAATGATTCATTTGAATGAGGGTGGCCATGTTCCAGCCCCAGCAAGCAGCAGAACCCGGCAGCTTCAACTACGGTTCTGTCATTAGAGTGAAGGATAGAAGAAAAGAGTTATGAAATCTCCCTTCATGCCTAAGGAACAACGCTGAGACCAGGCATGTGTTAGGGGTGTCCTTGAATGGAGACCTAGAGAGGCCATTGTGTGAAGCTCTGAAGATGAAGCCTTGATTTCTTGGAGAACCTAAGATATTGGAGATCCAGAGCTGTGGGATACATGCTGAGGAGATCTACTAACAGGGAGTGGCAACAGCCTGAGATAAAGAAATGTGTTACAGTCCAAACAGCTGAGAGGAGTTAGGGGTCTGAAAAGAGCTTTGAAAACAGGCATGGAGATGCAAAGTTTGGAGTTTACATAGCTGGTTTTCAGTCTCGCTTTGGTCCAGTGTTTCCTCACAACGCTCCCTTTGTGTTTTGGAATAATAGTATATATCCTGTGCCCTTATATGTTAGAAGTATGTGCTTTGTCTTCTGATTGTGATTTCATAGGTATTAACAGTTAAGAGATTGCAGGAATATCAGAAGAGACCTTGAATTTTAGATTTTAAAATAATTTTGAGAATGTTAGAGACTATGGGGACTTTTAAAGTGATGCTGAATGCATTTTTGCATTATGATATGGCTACCAGACTTTAAGGCTATGGAGTGGAAGGTGGTGGTATGAAAGAAAGTTCCCCCCCAAAGGGAGTGGCGTGATTAGGAGGTGTGGATTTATTGAAGTAGGTATTTCTTGTTGGCAGAAGTGTGTCACTGTGCAGGAGGGCTTTGAAGTCTCAGATATGCTCGAGCCATGCCCAGTACCTCAGACCACTTTCTGTTGCCTTTGCAAGATGTAGGATTCTCAGCTCTAGCACCATGTCTGCCTACATGGTGCTATGTCCCATCATAATGATAACAGACTAAGCCTCTGAGTTGGTAAGGCACGCCTTAAACGTTTTCCTTTATACGAGTTGCTATGGTTATGGTGTCTCTCCACAGCAATTAAAACCTAAAATCAGACATGCCGTCTGCTCTTTTCCTCAATATCCCAGGCCTGCCTTTAGTCATTCACCTGGTAGCAGCTCAGCCTCTTGAGTGAAGCGAACTTTCACTCAACTGTATCAGCCCAGCCGGTAAATTCTCCAGACTCCCACCCTCTTACACATTATCACAGTCCCAGGCCTAACTTGGAGCATCTTACAAACTAGCTCTGCAGACACAGTTATGGTGGGAGTGGGGGTGGGTTCTCACAATCAAGTACTTTCTTCCTGTGGTGGCTATTCTTGGTTGTCGACTACAAGCTTCTGGGCACACCTGAGAATCATATTTATCTAATTGGATAGTTTGAAGTAGCTCTCACCTTAAACATAGAAATTTTGAGGTTGGAAAACCTACCTTAAGTCTGGGCCATGCCTTCTGGTTGCAATCTATTGCAAAGACACGGAAGAAGGAGCCTTTTGCTCTTTGTCTGCTTACCCATACTCTCTCTGTCAATTTCATTCCTTCGCTATCACTAGAACCTACATCTTTGGGACGCCTGCAAATACTGAAGACCATCTGAGACATCAAGCCTCATGGACTGAACAGCTATTGGATTCTTGGACTTTCCATAAGAAAGCAGCCATTGTTGAACTAGCTAGACCACAGTCTATAAACTACTCTAATAAATCTCATACATAAAATCCCATAATAAATTCCATAACTGATAACATTAATTTTATACATTTCATTTAATATTATATTAATTCATTTAATAGTGTATGAATCACATAATTATTTATATATACATAAATATGATTCATTTCTATCAGTTATGCACCTCTAGAGAACTCTGATTAATATGTTTGGCTACCATAAAATTTGAATCATCCCCCATCCCTTCAATCAAAAATCACCTCTGAGGGCCAGAGAGACAGTCAGCACTTAAGAGAGCATTTTTTTCTTTCAGAAGATCTGCATTAATTCCAAGAACTCACATGGTGTCTCACAATGATAAAAAAAAAAAAATTCCCATCCCAGGAAATCCAAAGACTTCTTCTGACTTCTGATAGAACCAGATATGCACATGGTATACATACATTTATGCAGGCAAACCACTTATAAACATGGGATAAAATAAGTGAATCTAATATTTTTAATCAACATGAAGTATAGGGAGGACTAAACTACCGACTCTTCCTATTTCATACCTGAAATCACTGAAGCTTGAGCTATAACAGAAACTGAAAAAAGCCCACAGAGGCAGACTAGAATCTCATCAGATACACAGACAAGGAAAGAAATCTACATACCCAGGCCACATCACAAACATGAATTAAATGTTAGACTGAGACAATATTGCCTCAAGCCCATGAGTCCTATATCAATGTTCTCCAATGAGAATTAGTTAGATGAACCCCAGAAACAGAATTTGAAAGACCAACCATGAAGTTAGTCCAGAAATCCAAGGAGCTTTAAAAATATAGACAATGTCTGAATGCACTTAAAATACATAAAACTAAATTCCTGAATGAAGCTCCAAACAATGAAAATATATGGTTGAATGAAATGATAACATTAATTTAATATTTGAAAACTGAATTCAGGAAAGAGACATAAATAATAAAAAAATTCAAAGAAGAAATGAAAATGAATTGAAAAACTCAATAACCCACCTAGAATAATGCAAAATTCTAGTCCTTGAAAGCTACTATCTCCAACTATTTAGGATAATAAAGAAATGCAGATTAGTAATTAGTAACATATCACATTCAAACTTGTAGTCACAGTAGGTATGTTTTCAAGGTCAAACAGATATATTTTAGATAAGCAGATCATCTAACACTTCAGAGATCTGCAGAACATGGCATTTAAGATGTTTTAATAACATGACAATGAGACATGTCTGCACCTAGCAGCACCAATCTACTTCAGAAAAGATGATGGGCATTAAAGAAAGTCCATATGGAGTTTATTATTTTTTGTGGCAAAGATAGTGACAGGAAAGTCCCCTTGACTATGGACAGTATGCATCCATATCGAGCAAGCAGGAGACAAATGAAAGGACTGCCAAACCTTGCCAAGATAAAGTACAGCAGCCCTTCAGAATATTCTGCTTCACAGGAAGGTCTATCAGATACAATAGGCTTGTAAACCAAACATGGATGCCCAAAGATTGCAGAGGAACCTTAGGTGACTGTCCAGGCAGCCAGCTCTTTCAGTCATAACTCACATTTTTTGGAAGTCACTTGCTTTCACTGCCTGCTTACTCAGGTGATATTATTTCCTTCTCAGGTCTCTGATGGAATTGAAGACTTTATACTTATGGCTATAGTTTTCCTTGCTACCAGATTCAGAAAGAAATTCACTAAAGAGGTGTGAAGTATATAAGGTTGAGAAACATTAAAAGATAGTTTTGGTAATGCAACTTAGAATAGAAAGTGAATTATGTACAGCCTTTTGGACTCATCAAGATAGAATAGATATGGAGTATTTTCTCTGAATTTGTCATTTGCTAATGAACTAGATGATATTGATGTATTTATTGCCTATATATTGAATATAGTTATTGTACTTATTGTATATGGTTTGTTTTATGTTAGTTTTAAGCTTCTTTTTTATTTTAGACAAAAAAGGGGAAATGTGGTGATATTTTGTTTGCACTCTAACAAATAAAGCTTGACTGAAGATTAGGGGGCAGAGTTAGCCATATAGATCTGGAGTTCTGTACAGACAGACAGGAAGTGATATGGCTGGGCAGAGAGAGGAATATAAGGTGGGAGGAGACAGGAACTCATCCCCATTATGACTGAGGAGTTAGCAAGGTAAAAGTTGGCTCTGGCTTGCTCCTTTGTCTCTCTGATCTTTCAGCATGTACCTCAGTATCTGGCTCCAGATTTTTATTATTAAGATCAATTAGAATTCATGTAACATACAGGCCTTCAACTTGTTTAGTTAGAGTTACCCCCAAGATATTTTATATTATTAGTGACTATTGTAAAGGGCAATGTTTCTGTGATTTCTTTCTCAGCCCTCTTATAATTTGCTTTTAGGTAGGCTACTGATTTTTCTGAGTTAATCATGTACCCTGACATATTACTGAAGGTATTTATCAGCTATAGGAGTTTTTAGGTAGAATTTTTAGGGTCACTTATGTACACTATTATATACCTTCCAAATTGTAGCCCCTTGATCTTCCTCTGTAGTCTTGTTGTTCTAGCTAGAACCTAGAGTTCTATAGTGAACTGATATGAAAAGAGTGGACAGCCTTCTCGTGTGGCTGAATTTAGCGCTATCTCTTTGAGTTTCTCTCCATGTAGTTTGTTGTTAGTGTAGGCTTGCTGTATATTGCCTTTATTATGTTTATGTATGTATTTATTCCTTGTATCTCTGATCTGTCCAAGACCTTATCATGAAGGGGTGT
Source organism: Bramus lutescens (assembly GCA_001685075.1). Lineage (NCBI taxonomy): Eukaryota > Metazoa > Chordata > Mammalia > Rodentia > Cricetidae > Bramus > Bramus lutescens. The sequence goes on from LOEQ01002682.1 coordinate 54,250, forward strand.
TAGATTTTGTCGAAGGCTTTCTCAGCATCATGATCCTGTGTTTTCTTTTTCTTCCAGCTTATTTATAAAGTGGATTACACTGACAGATTTTCATATGTTGAACCACCCCTGAATCTCTGGGATGAAGTCTACTTGTTCATGGTGGATGATTTTTTGATGTATTAGTGGATTTGGCTTGTCAGTATTTTATTGACTATTTTTGTGCCAATGTCCATGAGTAAGACTGGTCTGTAACTTTTTTCTTAGTTACATCTTTGTGTGGTTTGGGTATCAGGGTAAATGTAGCCTCATAAAAAGAGTTTGGCAATGTTCCTTTTGTTTCTATTTTGTGGAGTAATTTGAGAAATATTGGTATCAGCTCTTCTTTGAAATTCTGGTAGAATTCAATGTTAAAATCATCTGTCCCTTTGCTTGTTTTGACAAAGAGACTTTTGGTGACTGCTTCTATTTCCTTGGGAATTATAGGTCTATTTAAATTGTTTATCTAATTTAAGTCTTGATTTAATTTTGGTATGTGGTACCTATCCAGAAAATTGTTCATTTCTTTTATATTTTCCAATTTTGTGAAGTACATACTTTCCTTTCAAAGTATGACTTAACGAGTCTATATTTCTTTGGTGCCCTCCTTTTCAATTCTGGTTTTGTTAATTTGAATATTCTCTCTCTGCCTTTTGGTTAGTTTAGATATGGATTTGTCTATCTTGTTTCTCTCAAAGAACCAACTCTTTGTGCCATTGATTCTTTGTGTTGTTTTCTTTGTCGATATTTTATTGATTACAGCTCTCAATTTGATTATTATCTGTTATCTACTCCTCATAGATGAGTTTGCTTTCTTTTGTTATAGAGTTTTCATGTATGCTGTTAAGGCACTAGTGTGAGATTTCTCCAAGGTATTTATATAGGCACTTAGTGCTATAAAGTTTCATCTTAGCACTGCTTTCATAGTGTCCCACAAGTTTGGGCATGTTGTGATTTTGCTTTCATTGAATTCTAGGAAATCTTTAATTTCTTTCTTTATTTCTTCCTTGACCCGGTGATGATTCAGTTGAGCATTGTTCAATTTCCATTAGTTTGTGGGCTTTCTGCAATTAGTGTTGTGGTTGGCTGATCAGAGCTTTTAATGTCTCAATCTTTAATCATAATAGTACATAATGTTGTAGACTGGCATTTTGCAGAAACTGAATGAAATAATTACTGTCCTCATATACACAAGTCAATAAATTTACTTGAAAGAGGAAATTTGAAACCATTAAAACCACAGAACCTAAAGTCTAATTGTTGAAGTCAAAAATCTCAACTGATAATTCCTCACAATATGACAGATATCTGCCTCGGTTCCTCATCTAAGATGAAGAGTCTGTGACTGTGTACCTCACACAAATTTGGTTAATTAAATTTTGTGAAGATCTTAGAATATTTCTCAATAAACAAAAATAAATTATTTTCATACAAAGTTTCCTTGTAAAGATTTAAGCTGTGGGCTGGAGAGATGGCTCAGTGATTAAGACCATTGCCTGCTCTTCCAAAGGTCCTGAGTTCAATTCCCAGCAACCACATGGTGGCTCACAACCACCTGTAATGAGGTCTGGTGCCCTCTTCTGGCCTTCAGGTATATACACAGATATTGTATACATAATAAATAAATAAATAAATATTTTTTAAAAAAGAATTTAAGCAGTGCCTGGACGAGAATGCCATGAACTTGGGTTGAGGCAGGAATATCACAAACTTGAGTGAAGCCTAAACTACATAAAGCTATCTTTTCTTTACAAAGGGAAGACAAGGGAATGAAAAGAAAAAAAATTAGCAAATATTTGTCTGTTGCTGGATTCTAATGTATTCCTCAGGGGAGAGGGTGAAAAGGCACAACATCAATGACCATGGATGCGGAGAGTCAGATAGAAGACTTACAGCAGATTCATTTATTTAACAATGGGGAAAACCTTATATGATACCCTCCCAGCATGCAGGCATTCTGATCTGTTGAGAGTTGACACATTATGCTTGGCTCTCATTAACTAGGCACAATCAGGACCTCTGACAGTGCCTGTTTCTCAGGAAACACTGCTCAGTAGGTCGTTATTGACTAGGCACAGATAAGACCTTTGACAGCTCCAGGCAGACTCCAGGTTGGCTCCACCTGGACTTAGGCTTTCATGATTTTTTATAATCTCTTGAAATCTGTTCATTGTATAATACACATGCATGCCCACACATGTATGTGCTCCCACATATCATGGCTTAGAAATAAGCATTATTAAAGTAAATGAAACTGCCCATTCTTTCTCTGCTCCAGTTCATGCGGTCATTTTCTTCAGGTACATAGGTTTAAAAATCTGATACTTTTAAAATATGCACTGGAATTTAACAAACAGATGACAGATGATAAAAGCAACAACTTACTGTTGGAGTGGAAATTTTCAGATAAGCATGAAAGAATGCTAGAATGATCTTTAAAGTAATGATTATAGGTAAGCTGTCAATATATACTTAAGTTTAGCTTAACACAAATACAGGTGGTTAGATATGACTATTTGTAAATATTTGTGTATATATATATAGATTACTATACATACCTGTATACCTTTGCTGAAGTGATGATACTGTGGTAGCAATAAGGATGCCTAGCACTTAGATCTTGGTTTCTATTTCCAGTCTTCAATATGGTTTCATGAAATGCTTAGTAGAAATTAGTTTTAGTACTAGTGCAGGAAATACAAAGATGAATCTATAGGATTTTATAGTGTTAAAAGTAAGTGAGTATTTAAACATACCACAGATGGACATAAATAATCATGATGGTGAGCCATATGTATTTTTGTAATTTTGACTTGGGACCTTTCTTAAGAAAAATGACTATTAAACTCTAGACTTTACCTGATAGTGCTCCAGGGAAGTGCAGCAGACTGTAATAATGCATCTTTTATAATATAATATTTTCATGTCCTGGAGAATAGTCCAGTGCTTAACCATCCATCCTATGACCAAGCACCCCTCTCATCCCTCCCAATGAAGTTGCTTGCAGTAGTTGTATGCTATCTCTCTCTCTCTCTCTCTCTCTCTCTCTCTCTCTCTCTGTGCATGTGTGTGCACACACGCATATGAATGCAACATATTCAGTAAACAAATGGAAAATGATAACAGAGATGAATCCACGACTTGAAATTTTATTGGGGACTCTAAGTCATTAAAGCATACTTCCCAGAGTGAGCTCTACTGATGGATTCAGAGCAAGTGGGTCTGATTTCTGTGTAGTCACAGTGTTCTATATAGTCAACCCATCCTATCTTTGGAATCAGTTCATTCAGATAGGTTGTACCAGGCTGTAACAGATGCCACCAGTTTTGTATGACAAATATCTGGATTTATCACACCAAGAAATTGCAAGGAGGTGAAGATCTAGAAATTAGGTTGAGAATGTTAAAATTCTATTCAAAATTGATGATAAGGCATGATAAAAATTGTAGGAATTCAGTACATGATAATGTATAGTGGAAAAAAAGAAAGAACTAATGTCAATTTTTCTAAAACTAACAGTGACATATTTTCCCCCATGCCCTGAAATGACTAGATAATACAACAGTAGCCTTCCCTGTACACCTGGTCAGGATCCTTGCAGAAATCTGAAGCCTCAATTTTATTCTTCGGGAAACAGCTTGAATTGTAAAAGTTGTAATAATCTTAAATGGGTTCACTTTTAACCATTTCAACACTTCATGGTATTCCTCTTACCTCTCTCTTTAGGGAAACTATTTCCCTCAATGAGCTTCAGGATATTTAGTCCAGTTCAAAATGTCAGTAAAATTCATCTCTTAAATGCCATTCATTCATTACCTGACAATAGTTATTAAAAGAGATTTTAAACTCAAAATTCTGTAGGTTTCTATGTTTGTGTAAGCAAATACTTTGAAGTTTGTCATAAAATAAATAATTTTTAAATGGTTCCCAAATTAGCACAAATGTCATAAGTCTATCCTCATTTCTTGGATTTTGCACATTCACTAACAGTCTGGAATAAAATTTATGTGTTTTTTTTATAGAGAAAGCAGAGTACATATACAAATACCACCATAGAATTATAGAAAATTATTTTTAAAGGTTAAACAATTCACTGTCTGTTTCAGCAAACACAGCTGGTAGTATGAAAGAGTATCTCACAAAATTAGGAGTAATAAATTATATGACTGTCACAACTCTTAAAAATTAAAAAACTGATATTATCTCTAGTCAACCCCAGTGAACCAGAATGTGAAAACTTTTAAATAACTGCAACCCTATGCCCATATTACCATTCTTAGATAAAAACACTTCTTCCATAGCAGCCGTTGAAATAAGACCAGAGTTTGTCAGCTTCTAAGTTGGTTACATATTTTCATTAACAAAAACTATATTTTCAGTTGGCCAGGAGAAAAAATAATTCCTTTCAAGTGAGTAACACTTGATTGAGCTATGCAATACCCAACTATCTCATAAACTTCACTCGTTAATATATCTATGAGAGTGCTTCCTGGCAAGATTAATTTGTGAGCTGATAAACTGGGATAAGAGCTGCCCTCATCAAAGTAGCTGAGCATCATTCATTCGTAAATAGAAGTATTAGTCGGGGTTTTATAGAGTAACAGAAAATACAGAATTAATATATAGAGAGAGCGAGAAAAGGGATATATATTAGAGTCCTTTACAGGTTGTGGTCCAGCTAGTCCAACAATGGCTGTCTATCAACTAAATCTAAGAATCCAACAGTTATCCAGTGCTGGAGGCTGTATGTCTTAGCTTGTCTTCAGTATACACTGGAAACCCAAAGAAGAAATTAACTTGCTATGCAGTGAAAGAAAAATCAAAGACTGAGAGAGCCTCCATCTTCCACATCCTAGATATACACTGCTACCAGGTCCAGTCCTGATTAAAGATGAATCTTCCCACCTCAAAAGATCCAGATTGAATGTAGGTCTTCATACTCAAATGAGTTAATTAGGGAAAATTCTCTCAAGGTGTACCCAGTCACTAGTTAATTCTAGATGTAGTCAAGTTGACAGCCAAGAATAGCTATCACAAGTTCACCCTTTGTCAGCCAGACACTTATTTAAATCTCCTTATGCCATGCTTAACTTCCAAATAAAAACAATAACCAGGTCAAAATTACATCAAATATGACATAGCTATACCATATATAATCACTAGAAAATTATATATTTAAATATGTTATAGTTATGCATAGCATGTTATAAGTATTCCTCATATGGCAAATGCATTACAAATTTTAGAATAGCTATCAATGACTTTGAGGGACATCCTTTGGTATCTCAAAATGTAAAGATCATAACTACTGATGTTCTCTTAATTGACGTTATGCTACAAGATAAAGAAATTGAAGAAAGAAAACTCAAATATCTATACAAACGTATTCTTCACAAAATATGATAGAAACACTCTTGTAATTATAATCCTTGGCCTTAGATGGTATTTATAACTAGCCTTCTCAACTCTGTAGTCTGTATTTCTCCCACCCTCAGCAAGCATTTCAGCAGGTCTTGACTCTTTCCTGGAGGAGTGACCCATACCTTCATTTCTCAGCCTAAGGCCCATAGTATCTGTCTGACTTTTGCATGAAGCAGGAAATTTGAAAGATTGTTTTGTATCTATTGGCAGTTTGTAAGTCACTTTTTTCTGTATCCTGAAGAATGTCTGGCAGACTCTTTCATGAAGCAGGAACCCCAAAGGACTGTCTCACTTTCAGGCAAGTTCAGCAGTCATTTTTCTGTGGGTCCTGCATGTCCAGTTTACACAGCATACCATCAAGCAGTCCAGGAAAGAGCAGTTTCTTGCCCAAATGCCACATTGAAGGAAAATTCATAATGAGTTTCTTCGATGTCCATCAACCTCTCTGAAGTAAAATCGGTGTTGCCAGGAGCAGACAAGCTTAGGAAAAGTCTAAGCTCTTGAAATATTTTAAATGCCATATTCTGTAGGTCTTTGAAGTGTTGAAGATTATCTATCTAGCTGAAATATATCCCTGTATATCTAGAAAACGTAACTAACATGACTAAAAGTTTGATAATTATTGATGACTATCAACCTGTATTTCTTAATTATACATTACATTTTTAAATGAGCTGCACAAACACAATCCCTAAATCAAGAGCAGAAATATACATATTCTTATTATGGTGGGAGAGGCCAGGAGAAACAACTTTTCTTTCACCTTAGAAGAAATATCTCTGCATGCCACAAACCACTAGACTCCTAAGATTTTGACTGAGAGAGATGACTCTAGAACTTTGACTGGATTTATTTTTCATCCTATAATATTCATTATTCATGTGTTATCAACAAGTCGAAGTGGTCACTGCCTCCTGCTCATTTGGTTCAATCAGCATAATGCCTAATGAGGTCAATATAGTGAGCCCATTGATACTTTGTGGAAGAGACAGACTATCATTATTGCTTCTAACTAAGTTTGACACATCAATGGAGAATTAATATATCCTTGAGGTAAAACCAAAAAGTATACTTGCTGTTCAATGGAAAGAGAATCACTTCTGGCAGTCCTCATGGTCAGGCACTAAGAAAAAAGGCTTTTTCTTGATTAATATCTGCATGCTATGTACTGGAAGATGTGCTAATCTGTTCACATAAGGACACAACATCCGGTACAGCAACTGCAATCTAAGTTACTATTTGATTGCATTTTCAATAGTCAACTGTCATTCTCCATGATCTATCTGTCTTCTGCACTAGCCAAATAGGAGAGATAATGAGAAATATGGTGGGAACTCCCACCCTTACATCTTTCAAGTCCCAATGGTGGCATTAATTTCTGCATTTTCTCCAAGGATGCAATACTATTTTTGATTCACTATTTTCCCTTGTAGAGACAGCTCAAATGGCTCCCATTTAGCCTTTTCAACCCCAATAGCCCTCACTCCCAGGTCAAGGAACCAATGTGAGAATTCTGTCAAATTCTAAGTATATCTACTCCAATTATATATTCTTGGACTAAGAAAATAACCATAGGATGAGTTCAGTAACCTACTGAACCCACTGTGAGTAGAATGTCAGTCAAAACTCCATTAATAATCTTACCTCCATAACCCCTGTTTCAGTAGAGGATCACGAGGTTTCTTGAGGTCTTCCAGAATCACTGTCAGTTCAGAGCTAGTATCCAACAGACCAGAAACTCTGAGTGTTTCCTTTCATGCAGTTTACAGTTACCCTTATAGGTTCCTCCTGGAAAGAACTGGAGAGGACTAACAGGAAAACTCATAGGTGTTTTATTGAGGTCCTTCCTCAGCGTAACCTGACCACCCCTTCATTTGAGGAATTCTGAGTCTGAAAACTGTCTCCAGTCTGGCAATTGGTTCACAGACTGAGATTCCCTTTTGCAGCAAACAATTTATTTGTTTGAGTTTTTTGGTTTTGTTTTTGTTTTTGCTTATACAGATGAAAAAATGTAGCTTTTATAACAATAACTTTTCTTGGAAAATCCAGGAGAAGCTGGCTTTACCAGTTACATTTTGGTGACAAAAGTCCCAATTCATACTGTTTAAACCATCATGGGAATTATTAGTCCATGTATTTTGTAAGTCTGGAGGAAAACACAGTTTCCAGTGTGATTTCAACCAGGACCTGGCATTATATCTCCATTTCTCTTCCATGTCCTATGTCATGGTTTTCTTTGACCTAACATTGTGCCTCTCTCTCTGGTAGCTTCAGGGACTTACTGGCTGTTTATGACAGGCTGCATAACCTCACATCCTCACACACATGCTCAAAGCCCCACATACTCACACACCATCAAGAACATGAAAAACTTCTCTGATAACTTGCCCCAAAGATGGAGAGTTTCCTCTTTCTCTAAGGCTATTCTCACCCTATCTCTATAACTATTGCTGGACTATACACTTATTTTTGAGTCAACCTCTGTGGCCAAAGGGATCTTGTACACTTGAGTACATCTGGGGATTAGATTTCTCATTTACATCTCTGTTGCTGAGATAAAACACTGAATAAAAGGAACCTGAAGATGAGAGCACTTTTTTAGCTTACAAATTACACTCCATGGTTGAGAGAAGTCAAGGCAGGAGCTCAAACAGAAGCCATAAAGGAATGGTACTTCCTGGCTTATTCAACTACTTCTCCTCTGCAGCCCAGGCCCACTTTCTCATGGATCACATCACCCACAAAGTCCTGGGCCCTCCTACATGAGTTAATGTTTTAAAATGCCCCCATTTAAAATGCCTACCAACCAAGGTAATCGAGGTAATTCCTCAGTTAAGATACCGTTCCCTTTTTCAAAGGGTCTCTCGTTTGCATTAAGTTGGCAAAGACTAATAGCACACTAACAGTGTTCTGGAGAAGAAGAAAATGACAGAGTTAATGTAGGAAAGACAACAAATGTCAAGAAACAGAGAAGCAAATCTCAAATTCCAAAAACTAGAAAGCACAGTGAGGCCAGATGATAGAAGTAAGAGGGGAATTAATCTAAGCCACTAGTTCACTCCCATTTATAGCACTACAAGGCAGTCATGCATGCTATCATGTTAACCAAGCCTTCTAATGGCTTGTAAACATGCGCAGATGTTAGGGATTAAGTACGGAGCTATTAATAAACCAAACTCAAAGCCCCAGGAAAGTAACCACCTAAGATACCAAATGAGGACGACACCCTAGTGTTTCTCTGAACTATACCTTCATCAGTTACCATCTCCTTGATGTGGGTTTTCATATAATAGAGATACCTGGAACTTCATTAGCAAACTCATGTGTCGTTTATCATCAACGTTCCAGTCTGGAAAATACATCATTAGGTGAATTCATCATGTGGGAACACGTAAAGCTTATATAAACCTAAATGGTCAGGTACTTCATGTGACATTTTGTTGCACTCAAGAAATAGTAAACATGATTGAGAGAGGATGCTGTTGCTTCAACACCATCTAATTCTTTATGGTAAACTTATTTTTCAAGGAGAAGGTACATAGAGTGGAACATGTACTAGTTACTAGGCTTTCTGCTGTAAAATATCTACAAATCAACTCTAGACAAGAGCTTAACTGGGCTCACAGTTTGAGGGTACAATCCATTGTGGCAGAGAAGTCATGCAGCTGAAACACCTGGCAGCTGTCAAGAAGCAGAGAGAGAAGAGAGAAACCCTGATGCTCAGCTCATCTTCTCCTTTTTATTCAGTCTGAAACTCCAACTGATGAAATTGTACTGTCCACTTTTAGGATGGATCTACTCCAATTCAATTAACCCAATCTAGAAACTGTCTCAGAAACAGGAAAATTAGTCTGTCTCCTAGGAGAAGCTTGATGTTGTAAAGATGACAATCAACATTAACAATATTAATCATCATGAGATGTTAACACCAGCACCACCACAAAAAAACAAGGAAGCCCCAAACTGTGTATCTGCTAACACAGCATAAGTTTTCACTAGTATTTCCTGGCTTTTAAATCCTATAGGGCTACCATAATTGTCTACAAGCAACCAAAGTATTGTATGAGACACGACTTACTGAATTTATATAGTTGTGGAATTGAAATGAGATCCTGCAGGCAAAGCATCTGCTGAATGCCTGGCACTGCCTGGAGACCCAGTGTTGTCACAGGTGAGTGTGGGATCCCAGATGCTGACATGCTCCACTGAATCAGGAAAACACCTGCCTCCTTTCAATCACCCACGAGTGTCTGCCAGGCTCTGGGAACTGTGGAGAAATAATTAAGCCAATTGACAAAGACATTTTCTCACTTTTTTCCCTTGGGTGGTTATTAACGGCTGTTTGTAGCTACCTCTTTATTCCTAATGGCAACTTTTCAAGTGCAGAAATATCCTGGAAAGATTCTTGTGTCTAAGATCCATCTTGTGACATGAGATACAATTTCTGTGATGACAAAAAGGAAACAAAGGAAAAAGAAAGGTCAAAGACTATGCAGCAAAGGTTCATGAAGGAAGCAAACTCTGCTTTTATAAAATAATCAGAGTGTTTTAAGCAATTAGTTTATTTCCTGGTTATTCTATCATTTCCAGGAATAACTATATATACAGATATAGATCAATGAATAAATATTATTTTCAAAGAACCTCAATTTTCCTCTTCTTTCAGGCTTTTATTCAACTATCATCCATAGTATTTAGATGAAAGCACAGCAGAGACTGGCAAGGTATCATGAAATTGTGATTTGATGGAAATATTCCAAATAGACTAGGAAACAGGAACCATGAGAGGAAATGTGAAAACAGAGACTAAATCTGGCAGGGGCCTCCCTGCAATATCATCCACAGTGATTCACAAGGAGTGAATGTAGTAAGCTTGGCCCTGCAGGTATCACCACAGGCAGCAGAATGAGCCACAAAGAGGTGAGAAAGAAAACTTGATTCAGTTTGACTTCTTCAACCTGGATCAAACTTTGGAGAGCCTGATTCCAGAGAGTTTATTGCCAACATATTTAAACACAGCACAATTTGGAAAAAAGGTTATCAGGCAACAATAATAATTCCAATTCCAAGTGCACATTAAAGCTTTAAGTGACTACATAGAAACTTTTTCACAAAGTACATGTGACCACGAAGGGAGGCCTAGAATTCAGATTGTGTGACCTCCAACCTAGTGAGTGTGACTCTTTGTCTGGGTACTAAAGTTTGCGAGAAGTTCTACACAAACTGTTTTCCAAAGACAGCACCCAGTCTAATTTAAGCCATTTTCCCACCCTACCTGCTATGTGAGAATCTCTTGTCCGGCCTCCCCCAGGCCCATGTCAGGAGTACTGGGAGAAAGGAACCAGCTCATGCCAGGGCCCCTCTGCCTCATTTAGCCTTATGAATTAAGGAATACTCGTCCTATTGCATGTCCTTTAGGTTAATACTACCACTGCAGCTGTATGTCTGGCAGTGACCCCATCCAACATGTTGCCTCGCCAGTCTTCCTTAGGTACTGACCTGGTGATGTAGGTGGGTCATCTGTCTATGTGTTACTTTCATTGGTTAATAAAGAAAC
>LOEQ01002682.1:124227-135382 GCA_001685075.1 Bramus lutescens
TTAGCCAAGAAGAGGCTAGATATAATGGGCCAGACAGTGCTTAAATGAATACATATTGTGTGTTGTTATTTCTGGGTATAAGCTAGCCGTGCAGGAGCCGGGTGGGACGAAAAGCAGGCCTGCCTGCTCCCCTAATCACTACAAACAATGTTATCTGTGTCAGCTGCAATCAGTTGGAGCTGTTCAGTTGGCTGCGATCAGTTGGCTCTGTTCAAGATTTCTGGAAAGCGTCCCATTCCTTCCCTCATGTGTTGTTTAAAAAACAAAGAAGAGTGAGGCAGTTTGTGAGACACACGCAGACAGACACAACGACACATTCACAATACAGTCTTCAGGCAGGCACATTCAGACTCATGTATCAGTAAAAGGATACAGAAGACAGAAGACATGGGAGCAGGAAGTAGAGAATTCAAATATGAGCTCTCTCTTGGTTAAATGATTTAAGGGGAAAGTATTATTGGTAACTAAGAGTACATTAACACCTACAAACCTTGAGGAAAATGCATCTATCCTAGAACAAGAGACATGCTAAAGAGGATGGAGAAAAATCAGGAAGCCTCGACCCTACTGAAAGAACCACAGGCAACTAAAGATATCAAGAGCAGAAAATATGGTCTTCTTCAGGGAAGAGCTCACTAGCTGGTAATCCAGTACCAAATGAGCATCAAGGAAAACATACACACAAGTAACATTATACAGACTGAGCTGATTATACAATACATGTAATTACAACTAATAAAAAATAGACACTATGAATTTGAAAGAGAGCAAGGAGAGGTTATAAGGGAGAATCTGGAGGGAGGGAAGGAGGTGAGAGAAATTTATAATTAATTTATAAGCTCAAAAAACAATCCCAAAGACTTGTGACAAAGAATCAACATGTTCTTATAATATTCCAAAGCCTTCAGTGTCTCTTGCTATCAGAGACATTGTTTCAAAAACCTAGTAAATACATTAACTTGAAAGCTGATCTATTGCCAATGTAGACTAAATACAGCTGATAAGCTGTCTAATATTAAAACTATCTAAACCTAAGTAATTCTAATAATTTTAGGTTTTCAAATATTTTGGTTTGATGAGAACGCTGATATTCTAGAAAATATAAAATAGAACATTCTAAAAAAAAACATGAGTAACACAAATCCACAGGATCTCTGTGCTGAAAATGAAACAATTTCTGATTATTAAACAAGAGACATTAATGAATGTCCTATAGGGGATTACACTTAGCTAAAACAGTATTTATTATTTTTGGCACATTTTCTCAAACATGCAGAAAGAAAAACAAGATGATGGTGAATTAAAAAGCAAGATTCAAAGAGATCCACCATGAATAAAAACAAAAAGGCACAGAGCAGAGAACATCTAAGGCACATGAATTTCTGTAGGTTTAAAGCCAACCTGCCACTTATATATACAGCTAGAGAGGTAGCTCCAGATATAAAAAAGATGGATGAAATAAAATAGCTACTGGGATTATAGAAAACAAAGTGTTTAAATAAATTTGTACTGAAAAGTAAAGATAAAAACAATGGAAAACACTAACCTAAAGGCAAAATGTCTTCATTGAGCATGTCAAGAAAATCTTTTTTGATATAAGAAACTAAAACCCTGTATTCCAAATTGGAAAATAGAAATGGGTAATTTTCTCAATATCTACAACTTATTAAACTTTAATCAAAATCAGATAAGCAATTTAAAGAAACATATAACCCTTAGTGAAGCAGTAGTCATTAAAAGTCTCCCAACCAAAAAAGTCCAGGTAGGTCCAGAAGGTTTTAGTACAAAATATCTACCAGACTTTCAAAGAGTTATTCAATGCTAATACTTCTCAAAATATTTCATTACACATACATATATGCACACACACATACACACATACTATTTTTGTCACCATATTAAGTGTGTATTCCTTCTACTTATCACCACCTTTTACTGTCTTCATTGCAACGAGAAGCCAAATCAAGAGACTGATTTTGACCCTGCAAGTTTATGTACATGTACTCTGTGATGCTTGCACAATGATTAAATTGCCTAAAGATATACTTCTCAGGACATACATTTTATTAGGTGATGTAATGCCATATAGGTAAAGGGGAAAGTGTGTGTGTGTGTATGCATGTGTGATGTGTAAGAGAGAGAAAGAGTGATGTGGGAGATCCTTCTGTCTATGTGTTGCTTTTATTGGTTAATTGAATAAAGAAACTGCCTTGGCCTGTTGATAGGGTAGGTGGGGAAAACTAAACTGAATGCTGCAAGAAAAAAGGAATCAGAGAGAAGGCATGTAACCCCACCTGAGATGGACGCTGGAATTTTAGCTGGTAAGCCACAGCCTTGTTGCAATACATAGATTAATGGAGATTGGTTAAATTATGACATAAGAGTTAGCCAATAAGAAGCTAGAGCTAATGGGTCAAGCAGTGTTTTAAATAATACAGTTTCTGTGTGATTATATCAGGGCTAAGAGGCTCAGAACTAACTAGTGGCCCTATTCCAACAAAAGAGAGGTCAGTGATCATTTCAAAACATTTACTTCCATCATTACTTGGAAATAATTCTCACAATTTTGATTTGAAATAGTGTAATAAGACTTTTATTCAAAGTCCATAAAAGGAATAATTAAAACAAAAGAACATGTTTGGAGTGAGAATGCTTTAATTAATTTATTTCCATAGAACAATAAATACAGAAATTATAAGCAATGTAAGTAAAAGTAATATTTCCCTAGAAACAGACAGCATCTACTTTTATACAACTTAACAAGCAAACACCTTTATTCCCCCCAGGAACTATCCCTGGGAAAAGCTATACAACAAAAAAGAAATTACCATTAAGTTAAAAACTACTCATTTTTGAACCTAAGGACTGAGGTTCTCACTCCAGTGGTCCATCAGAGGTGCAGAAAAGCTTAAGAGGTCATCTCAGCTCCGGGCAGCAGCAGTCTGAGGCTGCTCTGACTGGAGTTGTTTGCCAAGATATTCCCTAGAAAACAAGAACATGGTGGTATGAGAAATTAGGGCTTCAATACAGAGAATCAGTAGGCTAAGGCAAAAAGACTGTGAGCTCAAAACCAGCTTGAGCTACACAAGTAATTTTTAGGTTATATGTGAGAAAGAAATTCAACATGTACCTGCAATATGTATATCTTTTGCAAAAAATCACACATCACATAGAAATCAGTGAGGCAGAGTGTGTGGGACTGTCCTTTACTTCCCCCCCACACACACATACACGCACGCACACACACACACACACACACACACACACACACATAAACTGCCCCAATTTTTTTAATAATGAACTAACAAGGAAAATAAACTATTTTAAATGACCCCTAAATTTTTATTAAAAAAAAAAAAACAGCTTGAGTTTGGAATCAGGAGATGCGTTTGCACTAGATCTCCCCCCTACCACGATCAGAGGGCACATCTTCTACGAGGACTAAGGCAGACACTGTGTGAGGCTCATGGCCCAGCAAGGGAGCCCAGGGGTCTGTCACAGACATTCTTCCCACCTCCTACCCCAATAATTGGTCACTCAATCACTTCTTTTTGTCAGCTCTAACTTCAAAGATTAAAGGATTAGCAGAATTCATAAAAAGTTAAGTCAGAAACTAAAAAGTCAGCAATTCTGAAATGAGCCTAATTATACCAACTATAGTTGCTAGAAATTCTAACAGGCAAAATTGTGCACCTTAAAAGCCAGAAGACAGAATTTCAAAATGTTTGCACCAGAAAAAGAAAAAAGATTTTTAAAGTAATAAACTAAATATGGTGACTTTATCATAATCCAATACAAGTATGACCTGAGCACATTTATGTAGCCCATAGATACAAAGACGGCAGGTCATTCAGAAACAAAATTAACCCTTACAATATAACTAAAGCAGTTCTAAGAGGAGAATTAACAGCTATACAATGTACAATACAAACTCAGAAAGTCCGTAAATAATCTAATGCCACACCTAGAAAAACAAGTTCCTAGAAAAACAAGAACCAAAACCTAAAAGTAGTACATAGGAAGAACTAATAAAGATCAGGGCAGGAATTAATAAAATGGAGAAGAAAAGAATAATATACAGATCAAAGAGGTGGTTCTTTGGAGAGGAGAAAAAAACAAGATTGACAAATCCCTGGCCAAACTGAACAAAGGAAAGAGAAAATCCAAGTTAAATGAAATTAGAGAAAAGAAGGACATTACTACAGATTTCAATGAAATTAGAGAAAAGGGGGACATTACTACAGATTTCAATGAAATTAGAGAAAAGAAGGACATTACTACAGATTTCAATGAAATTAGAGAAAAGGGGGACATTACTACAGATTTCAATGAAATTAGAGAAAAGAAGGACATTACTACAGATTTCAATGAGATGGAAAGAAGTATTAGGAAGAACTTTAAAGACACAAAGCAAAAATAAAGCAATGGAATGAATGTAATATACAGAAGAAATTTATAAAGGCCTAGACACATGCGACATACTAAACATAAAAAGATAAAAACAACATAGATCCACAATGAGAAATGATACTGAAGCAGTAATTAAAAGTACAGGACTAGATAGACTCGCTGTATCTAAACATCTAAGAAAGATCTAACATCAATACCCACAAAGCAGAAAGAGAAAAGATTACCAGTGAGCTCATTCTATTAAATTAGTACTAG
Organism: Bramus lutescens; assembly: GCA_001685075.1. Taxonomy (NCBI): domain Eukaryota; kingdom Metazoa; phylum Chordata; class Mammalia; order Rodentia; family Cricetidae; genus Bramus; species Bramus lutescens. The sequence continues at coordinate 128,893 of LOEQ01002682.1, forward strand.
CCATCGTCATAAAGGTTCTAAAAAGAGTACATATAGCGCTGAAAGATGGCTCAGTGGATAGGAGCAAACGTGTATGTATACACACGCACACATACACACACACACTCATACACCCTCTGCTCTCCTCAAACTAAAATAGAATTAGATGCAACATACTTCAACATAGTCAAAGCTATGTATCACAATAAGACAATAAATAGTCTGAAAGCATTTCCTTGAAAATCTGGACTAGACAAGGATATATACTCCTCCACTCCTATAGTGCTTAGGCAATAAGACAAGAGAAAAATGTAGAAGGGATACAGACAGGAAGGGATGAAGTCTAAATATCCTTATTTCTAGATGACATGACACTCTACTGAAGAAGGGGCTTAAAGACTTGACCAGAAAACTTTTCTATGTGATAAACACTTTCAGTAAAAGTGCAGGATGCAAAGCTGATATATAAATGGGAAATTAATATTTTTAAAGTAGTCTACATTTTTAGTCACACAGAAAATGCAAATGAAAACTATTCTGAGGATCTGGGTTACCCCAGGTACAACGGCTTTCATCAAAACAAACAAAAGCAAATGACAAATGGCAGTGAGAATGGAGGACGTGGACGCCATAGTGGCTGGTCAGAGTGTCAAACAGGTAGAACCACTACAGAACTCACTATAGCAGCTTTGCAAATGCAGAACTGCCGTAAGACTCAGCATACTCCCAAGGATATATTCAACATTTTCTGTCTCCTACCAGAGATTATTGCTGCTCTGTTTACAACAGCAAGGAAATAATAACTCAATCATGGTAAGTGTATACAAAATTATTTATTAGTAAAGAAATTAAAATTTTCAGAAAAAAATAGATGCATCTGGAAACTATTATATTAAGTAAAGTAACTCAGAAAGAGAAATACTACATGTGCTCTCCCATATGTGGATGCTGGCTTTCAATTTGTGTATGTGTAAACATGTAGGTCTGCGTATCATACAGGTCAAGACATTAGAAAGGTGCCCAGAAGAGGAGATGGGATGCTGAGGAAGTGGGGGGGGGGAGTAGAACACATATGACAAACATATGTAGAGCATACAAGAGAGGGAGCAAGGAGACAAGACTAGGTAAGGAAGATTAACCAAAACAGTTTCATTTAACATGTCATCACCAAGGGCACATGCCCTTTCCCACAACAAAGAAGCAGGTGTATGTTTCCTTCTCTACCACAGGATGCACAACCAAGCTTCCCTCTCCAAACCTAACTAGGGACAGTATGAAGTTTAGCTTCCAGAATACTGGACCCTGAGTACTTCTAATTCAGGGATGCCCAGTCCCACACATTTTTGTGTAAGAAGGAGTGTGAAAAAGATGTTAGGATCCAACTTGTTTAAATTAGTTCTTAGGCCAGGCATGGCTGTGCACACTTTGGTCTCAGCATTCAGATGGCAGAAGGCACACAGATTTATATGAGGATAGTTTCACCTACATAGTCAATTCCAGGCCACAAAGGCAAGACCCTGCCTCAAAATAAGTAAGAAATAATAAATAAATAATAAATAAAGGTTCTTCTGAGTGTCTACTATATCAACAGCTGAGCTACTGTAAGGAGGCCGCTTGTTCGTTTTCCGGCCACCCAGACTCCAGAAATAACCACAGAAACTGTATTAATTAAATAACTGCTTGGCCAATTACTTAAGCGTATTGCTAGCTAGCTCTTACATCTAGAATTAACCCATCTCCATTATTTATATTTTACCAGAAGGCTCGTGGCCTATGGGCAAGGTTTCAGCATATCTGTCTCTAGTGGCAGCTGCTACATGGCTTCTCTTGATTCCCCTCTTTTCTCCCAGCATTCAGCTTACTTTAGCCCCCCCTACCCTATCACAGGCCCCAAAACAACTTCTTCATTAACCAATGGTATTCACAGCATACAGAGGTGATCCCAAATCACTGAGCCTATCATCCAATATTTTCTCTGAACTATACTGTAAGTATTTATACTAGATACACACTAGAAAGTGTGTATGTCAGTCAGCCTGGGAATAAAATATACTGAGCTAACAGTCTGCCTGCAAGCAAACAAATCCAGACAGACAGTAAGAGATTTCTGATTTTTTCCGAAGAGTTAAAATCTGAAACTCCACTTGGACACCTACTTTAACATGCAACAGATTAGACTTCAGTCTCTCCTGGTAAGTATCAGTGAGTATTCTAATTTTTACCCACACTGGTGAGCAGGGATCTGCCAGGTCAGACCACCAAAATAACATTCACTCACAGTAATATAAAAAAGTCTTGTGTTCCCCAGAAAATGGTTAAAATAAATTATGATTTTATAGTTATATATAATAAAGACTCCTAATGGGAATGTAATATAGTTATGTAAATTTAGGTTTCAAACAGAATATTTAAAATTTATAAAAGCATAACATATGAGCAAATGGCTCTGCAGAGTACTGACGATTGAGCCCATGATCCCAACATTAAGGAGCCTGCAGTATAAGCAGGCTAGGAATTTAAGGCCATACAGTGGTCTGTATTATAATGAATTCCAGGACAGAACAAGCTAAAGAGTAAGACCCAACCCCTAAATAGACAGATAGACAGACAGACAGATGAATAAAGAAACATAAATAAATGGTTTGGTGAAGGGAAAAAGAAAAAAAGCAGTGCATTTTGATTTGAAATGCTTAATGTTTATTTTCTTAATACTATGTTACAACACTGAACCACAGTGCTCTGTGAGTAGACAGGCCTTATTTTTTTTTATATATTTAATTTATTTTACATCCTGACTGCAGTTTCCCCTCCCTCCTCATATTTCCTTCCTTCACATCCCACCTGTCCCCCAATCCACTCCACCTCTTTTTCTGTTCAGAATGGGCCAGGCCTTCCATGGATATCAACAGAGCATGGTATAAGTATCCAAAACTGCTGAAAGCAACATTGACAACACCTGCTTACACTTTTAAATTGTATTCTGGGTCAGGTGGGTCAGTCAAATAACTTCTTCCCTGGTAAAACTCTGATTAAATATCTGTAAAGATTCTCTTATCCCTTTCCCACAGTGCTTTTTTGTTTTGTTTTGTTTGTTTGTTTTTGTGATGTTCAAAAGCCCTTCGTTAGGACAGGCATAACAACCTTCAGACATATACACACGTACACACATATCAGAAGCAGGTACAAATTCATACATCAGACATAAGCACTACTCACAGGTGCAGGGACAGACAGATTAAACACAGACAACAGACTACAGACATACAAGACACAGGGAAGGAACCACAGAATTCAAACTTGGTTTCACTGTTGGTTAAAATAATCCAGGAAAAAGTTGCTGGTTTTCGACCTTATTGTATTATCAATGAACCAGAGTCACAAACAAGTAAAATATTCTACCACCAGCAGATCACTTCTGCATGCGGGATACTATAAATCCCAACAGGGCAAACTGTACGAGAAGCACAGAAACACTACCTCAAAGATACTGTCAGTGACAAAAAGATGTCTATTTAAAATGCATTATAATAAATAATGCAAATAATTTCAGGTACTTGGAAGAATTAAAAGTTAAAATCACTACTTCTAGGACTGATGATGAGGCTTAGTGGTAAGATGCTCGCCTGGCATGCTGGAGGGCTTGAAAATCCATTCCTAGTGCTGCAAATAAATTAATTTACATAAAATTCACTATTTGTATGATTTTATGGAATGAAGTACTACGATAGGCTTGGTATTTTGAAAAGATACTTTATCTATGTTAAATAAAGCTGTATAATTAGGTTTTATAACTCTATAGTTAAGTGACATAGTAAGTAAAGTGAGTTAATGAGCCAGAAATCACTCTCATGTTTGAAAAGCCAAGATGCCCCCAAAGTAAACATCACTAATTTAATATTCAAAGTTTGTAGACTAGGCTAACAGCTATTTTACCTGATTAATGTACTCACAATTCATATCCTACTTTACCTCTAAAAAGATCGGGAAAGTACTTAGCTGAAGGGAGTCCTGCAGAGTTCAGATTTCCCAAGAAGTCATTTGTTTATCAGAAAAGGCTAAGTTACTTTCCATTTTGGAAGTGACAGAATTATTACCCTAAAGCTAAAGTCATTCCAGGAAATGAGATGGAAAGGCATCTCTTTCCATCAACAAAGAGCCAGGTGCAGCAGGCAGTGACTAAAAGGAGGCACAAGGAAGAGAAGGCCAGGCAATCAACCCACTGGGGCTCACCCATTAGTCCCCAGCCTTGAGAAAGCAGCTCTGATTACTGAGCAAGACCTGCACACAGCCAACCTTCTGCACAAATGCCAGGGCATGGGAAGAACAAATAGAGAGAGGGGCCATAATAACAACACAATAATAATAAGGGGGATGACAAAAATCACTCCGAAAATGCAGTCATAGTAGATACAACAGAAATTAAAAAAAAAAGCAAGAATTTGAGCAAGGGAACGGAGATCCAGGAGGTAAGCAGTCACAGGTGATGACAATGTGAGAGACACAGAAAAGGCCATCTCTACAGCCACACATCCTGCAATAAAGCACCTCATGGGGGAAAACTCGGGCTAGGGTGGATACAAGCAACCTTTCACATGCTATTCCAGGAATGCCCTACTAAAGTGACAGCACATCCAAATTTGGGGCGCACAGACCTAGGTTCAAACCTACCACACAGAAGTCAGAGAATGCAGGTAACTGTCTAACTGTCCTTCTGCCCAGGCTTCCTGTCAATGACTGTGAGAAGGAAGTGTGAGGATAAAGGATGTCCCAGGCAGGTGTGTCTTGCCCTTCCCATGCCCAGAATAGAACTGCCACTCCATCCTCGCAGTGAGAAGGACTGGGGAATGCTCTGTGTATCCATAAACAGTTGTTGCTTACTACCCATTATCTGGTATCATTTCCAATCCCCAAACTGCAAGTTTGAACACAGAAAGTTAAAATGCTCAGTTATGAAGAAAACAATATTCAGCGTGAATTGGACAGTCCATATAACCATCCCCAATTTATGAATACATTTTAATGCGCATGTATTTTCTAAAACTTACTCCAGACAGCAGATGTTTCATATATTGCGATTACTGGGAAAGAAACTGCTCATTTACCGGTAGAGAATCTCCTGCTGGTTGCCCTTGAATCCCACCTAGACTTTCTTCTATGAATTACCTGCCCTCGAACTCATCCATTTCTCCCATTCTAAATCACTTCTGCAGCACTTAAACTTCAATCTTAAGAGAAACAATAACACAAGTGTCAAGTATCGACCAGAAGAGCCCTCCCAACCCCAACACTTAAACTTCTATCTTAAGACAGAAGATAACACAAGTGTTCACTATCGACCAGAAGAGCCCTCCCACCCCCACCTCCATTTCGCTCTCACAAAGAGATCCCACCAGGACTTTCCTGAGGTTGACACTAACCCCAACACGCTGCAATCATGATTACCAGTAGCACTCATGCTTCCATGGCCCGTGTACATTCCTGAGACCCCCCACCCCACTTGCATGTCTCAACTTTGTTTTAATACTGTGCATTTAAAAGTAATTCTTCAAATATATTTTCTTTTGCTTCCCTAATATCACATTAATGGCTTTTCTCCAAATTTCCTGTCACTTTTCTTTAGAATCTACCACTCTTCCAATGTAATACTGTCCTAGTGTGTTTGACAACTTGGCACAAGCTAGATTTATCTGGGAAGAGGAACCTCAATTGAGAAAGTGCCTCCATCAGACTGACCTATACACAAGTTGGTAGGGGACTTTTCATATTAACGGATTGATATGGGAGGACCCAGTCCACTGTGGGTGGTGCCTCCCCTAGACAGGTGGTCCTGAACTGTGGAAGAAAGCTGCAAGCAACAGAGAATAAGTCACTAAGCAGCATTCTCCCATGGCCTCTGGTTTAGTACCTGCCTTAAGACTCCTGCCCTGACTTCTGAGTATGAATGACCTGAGAGTTATAAAATAAACCCTTTCCTCCCAAAGTTGCTTTGAGTCATGTTGTTTTACCACAACAATAAAAAACCTAACTTAAACAGAAACTGGTATCGGAGTGGGGTACCACTGTGACAGACCTGATCGTGTTGTTTGGGGGAGGGTTGCGGAAGGACACTAAAACTCTGGGCCAGGTACTGAGTGATCAGAGCTCAATGGGGTATTGTGGGAACTTGGATGTAACACTGAGAGCAGTAAAGATGTTGGAGGCCTAGGATGTGAAGTTTCAGGGGAAGTTTGAGAGTCTTGGGGCTGTTCAATATTTTGGAATAAGAACCTGTGATTCTGGTCGGCTGGAGCTGAAGATTTGCCTGTGATTAACAGGAGACCACAACCAATAAACTTTTGTTTTGCTGGGACAAATATGGTGAACTAGAGCTAAAGATCAGCTGTAATTAAGAAGAGGCCAGCACCAGGTGGTGGTGTCACATGCCTTTAATCCCATGCCTTTAATCCCAGGATCTTTGTGAGTTCAAGGCCAGCCTAGTCTAGAACCAGTTACGCAGAGAGACTCTGTAAAA
>LOEQ01002682.1:142855-155725 GCA_001685075.1 Bramus lutescens
AAAAAAAAAAACATGCCAACAAAATGCAATGTATGATTCTGGACTACATTAAAAAAAAAAAAACAACCTTTCCATCACATAGCAGACCAGGGAATTTTAATGTAATCTACATGTTATATCACCACATCACAGCATGAAAAGAGACTGAGTATTCCAACCTTAAGAGTTTAGGGCTAGCAGATCATCCTGAGATGTGATCACATTTGAGGTGTGCTACTCTCAAATACTTCTGGAAGAAAAAAAAAACACACAAATATATTCAAATAGCTACAAGTGGGGGCTCCAGATGAAAGGACTATTCCTACTGAAATTATTTCCAGTTAAGAAGCTTTTCTCCATTATCCTTTCCTTGCCATTGTAATTAAGAGCATGGACGCTCCCCCATGCTCCTGAGAGCAGGCATGCCGCAGGACCGACCCTGGGTCTTCCAAGAGCTCACTGAACCAACTGCAGGAGCTCAAGATCTGCCACCCCAAGCTCTTCACATGGAAAAGGGAAATCTCTCACTTATTAAAAATGTCTTTAAAACTACAGTGACATTCAGATGACTATATTAACATTTAATCTTTCTGATGTCATATGTCGCCCTTAGTCGGGAGTCAGCTGCTCCCATTCTCCGAGTTTTGCTGTGGTGACACTCCTGTGACTTATGTACCACAGATCAGAGAGTGCCTCCGCCTGACAGCTTACTTATACTCCCCCTCACCCCTCCTATTCATGCCTCAACCCACAGGACTTGACCCAAGCACTGCCTCCTTCAGCTTGATTCTAACGCTCCTATGATAGCTGGACATCTGTCACAGCATCATGGCACTGCCTTGTGTGCCTTTTTATGTTCTACTGCATATTTCTCTGCATTTGCTGCATCACCTAACAAACATTTCTGCCCATGTCTAAAATAAAGAACTAATCAGAGGTAAAAGTAAATTCTCCCTCAGTTCTTTAACTGAGAAAGGAACTGAATACAAATGGATAGAATGGTATGCAAACTAAACACTAAAATGTTGTTTCATAGGACATTTACAGGATATTTAGCAAAGGAGGGGCTGTCATTCAATAGCTGGCATTTCTGACATGTGTCTTCTCTTTGTTTACGCCTATACAGAAAGTGAGTAAGACACATGGGATTTCCAATGGCCCAAGCAGGAAATGCCGGCAGCTATCATTCCCACCCAAGTTTATTTTCCTTTTCCAGTTCTGGGTATGGAACCCAGGACTCTGCTTATGCTCCACAAGTGCTCTGCTCCTGACTAAATCCCAAACTCTGGTACAGCTTGTACTATCTGGGTAAGCTGGATTTTCTTTCATGAAAAATCTCTGGCCTTCATGGTAACACTTGCATTGTTTTACTAAATTCGTCTTTTCAAATATTAAGGGCAGATATTAAACTATTTCAAATAAGTAAATGTGGAGACTTTTAGATACTAAAACAGATACTATACACTGCATAATTCCTTTATAATATAATTTTTAAAAATTACATTAAATATTTACAACAAAAAGTACCTTCCTTATGATGGCTCATTTGTATCTATATTTTGGCCAATCCAGATTTTAAATGGTAGCAAAAAAAAAATCTGTTGTTTTATGTTATCTTTTAACCCCTCAAGATGTAATAATATCTGTTTAACATATAATAAGAAAACAATTCTAAATGTAGGTTTGCTATTTAGCTAATTTTAGCATATTCTTCAACTGGACACTATTTAAAGCATGCATGTATATACACATACAACATTCATGAATGAACTACGCCTAGTGACCACAGATTTACTACTATAAACATGAAGGAACAAACAGCACTGAAAAGCAAAACAAGCTGTTTCTCTCTCCGTCTTCATACTAGACAAGCCTTTTCTTTTGTCTAAATTTTACTGTTTCTTCCAAACACAGATCCAAAATTTACTAAGAAGTTGATCTTAATCAAAACATGAGCCAGACCTTACATTCCTTAGTTGTAAGGACCAATAAGTAAAATCCATATTCAAATTTGTGTTTAATTATAAACTTAGGTTCTTATGTGTATGTGGCAAGCACTACCAAATAAACCATCTCTCTAGTCCTATATTTACTTTAAATATAGGCATGCATTTTGTTTGTTTTGCTTTTGGTATTCGAGACCAGGTTCCACCACTGAAAATGTCATAAAGATCACATAAAAAATTCTAGGGACCCCAAAAGAGACCATAATAGGGTTTTTTGTTTGTTTGTTTTTGTTTTGTTTTATTTTAATTTTTATTTTTTGGTTTTTCAAGACAAGGATTCTCTGTAATTTTGGAACCTGTCCAGGAACTAGCTCTTGTAGACCAAGCTGGCCTCGAACTCAGAGAATCGCCTGTCTCTGCCTCACGAGTGCTGGGATTAAAGGCATGTACCATTACCACCCAGCTAAGACTAGTTTTTAAATTAATTCCAAAAAATAAGTGTTTCAGTAAGCCATATGGATGTGTTGGGAAAAAGAAATTTCCCAAAAGAAGTGGGAAGGAGGTAAGAAGGGAGAATGCAAGGATGAATATGATCAAAATGTATATGATCAAAATATATTATATGCATATATCAAATTGTCAAAGAATAAAAATTTATTTCTAAAAATATCCTATGGAATCCTTTGGCAATGTGATTATTAATGTTTATATAACCAAGGGCTTTCCCCCTTTCAGTTCATAAGCATTTTAATCACTGTCTTTATGGCTATCCACTCACATGATAACTAAAATATGCTAGGCCAACATAACCATAGGAGAACAAAACACTTGGCTTGGTAAATTTGCTGTATTAATTTTCATAAATATATATAAGAGATCTAAAGAGGGAAACACTCAGAATTTATTCTGCTTGAGAACAGGCTAGAAGATAATCTAGAAATACAAACAAAATTCTACAGGAGATCCTCTACCTACAAAATTCAGTGTTTCTTTTCTGAAGTCCTGAGCTGTCCATATGCACACACTGTTGCTTCTGAATTAGAGGATTACATTTAAAATCGTTCTGTAGGAGAAAAATTATGACATTTTATGATGTTAAATTGGAAGTATGAACAACAGTACATACTAAAGTTCTCTAGAATCAATGTTCATTCTTTACATATTTTGCCGATCTATGTAACTCACCACTACTGACAAGAACCAAGTGTGCATCAAGAATGTGAATGTGGAGGAGGTTCTGAGGGGCTGGTGTCAGGAAAGGACCACCTGCACCAAATATGCTGTGCTGAGGGGCTCCCATGTGTATCTTCTTCCCTCAGCCAAGGACATTTTCCTCCCTACTCCCCATGTACTCTTGGGTGTCTTATAATACATCATTCCACTCCATAGAGATGCCAAATGGAAGGGAGAAAATTAGCTTTTCTAAGACTTTCAAAGAGATAATTTCAAAATCAATCAAAACATTTAAAAAATTAAGTTTTTCACATGATGCTTAATTCTATATTCCATGTTATATACAATCAAATCTGAAGCTACATTAAGAAACTTAAAATATTTAACTTCTTAAAATGGACTCTAAATCAAGATTCATGGCTGTTCTATCCCATGATTTTATAAATATCTAATTTACACTTTAAAAGCAAGTTTGAAACGATACTTAAAAATTTTAATTTATTACAGAAGCAAAGTTTCTACTTGGTGTAAATGGAAACAATTTCCAGAGAACTTCACAATATGACATTAATAAAAATATGTAAAACACCAGAGCCTATTTTAGTTTAAAAAAGAAAAAGAAAGAAAACAAAAAAGGAAGAAAGACAGGCAGGCAGACACAAACGAAACANNNNAAAAACCACAACCTACCAGGCAAGACAGCTCAAACCTACAACCCCAGCACTTGGGAATGGAACTAGATAGCACGAAGTTCGTGGCCAGTCAGGACACTATCCGAGATAACAGAGGGAAATCCTGTCTCCAAAAGCAAAACAAAGAAATCTCCCCCAATCCCACCCCCATCTTAGGTAAATAGAAAGGCAGTCTGTACCAGCAATTATAACTAAGCTGCCTACGGACACTAAACCAACACATGCATCCAGACTGCTCTTCCACTGGAGAAAGTCTTTGCAGAAGGCTTACTTTCCATATGACCCTCTGGTCTACATTAATCTGACAAAGAAATAAACTGCCATTACTTAAGTAATTTTTACTCTTCAGTACAGACATCCATGAAAATGTAAAAGCTCAGCTAGGCAGCGGTGGCACATGCCTTTGATCCCTGCACTTGGGAGGCAGAGGCAGATGAATCTCTGCAAGTTCAAGGCCAGCCTGGTCTACAGAGTGAGTACCAGGACAGTCAGGACTGTTACACAGAAAAACCCTGCCTTGGGAACAAAAGCTGCATAAAAATGTAAAGGTCACAATTGAATTCTAATCTTCCTATAAAAAAAAATCTTTTTATAAATAAAGTACAGAAAGTACAAGTCATCAGTATGAAAATAGACAGGATATTCTAACCAGCTAGTGAATAAGGCACAAACCAGTGTCTGTCTATAAAGTAGACATGAACAACATACCACACGCAAGGAGGAATGTAGACGGAGACTGCTCGTTCATTTCCCTGCCACCCAGACTCAAATAATCACACAGAAACTATATTAATTACAACACTGTTTGGCTGATAGCTCAGGCATCTTCCTAGCTAGGCTCCTACATCTCAAATTAACCCATTTCTATTAAACTATGTATCACCATGAGGCTGTGGCTTACCAGTAATGTTCTGGCCTCTTTCTCCTATAGCAGATACATGGCATCTCTCTCTCTCTCTCTCTCTCTCTCTCTCTCTCTCTCTCTCTCTCATGTGTGTGTGTGTATGTGAATGTATATGTATATATGTATATTTGTATTTCCCACCTGGCTTTACTCTGCTAAGCCCTTGGCCAAAATAGCTTCATTCATTAACTAATAAAAGCAACACATATACAAAAGGACATCCTATATTGGGAGGAAAAAATTTTCAATGTATGGTGATTTAACTGAACTCCTCATGCAAAATTTTTCTCTAGTGGCAAAGGATAAAGTTAGCATTCTGTTGCATATACTTTTTTCTCATGTCAGGAATAAACAGTTAAACAAACAGCCCCCCTCCCCCAAAGAACAAGAAAAGAAAAACACTATGCCTGAGGACAATTAATAGGAGGACAATTAATTTTTTAATTACTAAAACAAGAATTTTACTATGGCATCTATAGTTTGGTATTGTTTTTGCTTTTTTTGTTTTTTTTTTAGGGGAGAAATTAAAACTTATTTTTACAAAAACTTTAGAAAAACATCTAGGAAATAAATATAAGTTACAATTGCCTCCAACTGTATTAAATGTGAACATCCATCAAACTAATTGACATATAAACTAGCCACAAAATATTAAATTCCCAAGTTACTGATTTATGTTGAAAAAGCTAACTCACAAAACAGTGACACAAGGAGAGGAACCCCGTGAAACGCAGTCACAGACGCTCTACCCACTGGGCCGATCTCAAGCTACTCTGGAAAGCTCTCTACTTTGCTCATGTTCTTCTTGCACAACAGACAGGAAAAAGAGAAACATTTCAGTCCACCAGATACTGCTATCAGCAGCCTAATAACGAAACTAACCCAAACAACCTTCTTGCTTTCAGACTTAATCCAATGGGATCCATTCTACAAAAAGGAGCCAATAATATTTTTTTCTTTTTTGAAATACAAACCCAACCTTGCCATTCCACAATTAAAAAACACAAAAAACTTTAAATGAAGCCAGGTGTGGTAAAACATGCCAATTAACCCAAGCACTTATACGGCAGAGGCAGGTAGCGCTCTCTAAATTCAAAGCCAGCCTAATTTACAAAATGGGTATCAGGTCAGCCAGGGATACTTAATGAGACCGGCTTCAAAAACCAAACAGGCTGGAGAGAAGGCTCCCCAGTGGAAGAGTACTGGCTCCTCTTCCAGATGACCCAAGATGGGTTCGTAGGACCCAAATGGCAGCTCACAACCCATGGTAGCTCCAGTTCAAGGGATCTGACACCCTCTGTGGGCACTACACGCACATATATGCAGGAAAAACTCATATACATAAAATAAAAATGAGTAAATCTTTAAAGAAAAATCTTTTCCATGGTTTTCAATTCTTGTATGCCTCAAACATCAGCATACAATACAAGATATCCTGCAACTGTACTCCAAAGGAATCCTCTCACTGGTGCTTACTCTGTACCTTTAAGTTACATTTTTAGTCTTAGTAAAAAACTTCTAAGAACCTCTTTTCTATTGTGGGAGCTGCCTGTGCCCTAAAGAGTACTTCCAACACCGAGTCTCTCCCTGCAATACCTCAATACCACCCAGGTCCTGAAACCTTTCCCCATGCATTACTTTAAACAAGCAATGCCCAGTGCTGCTTCCTGTACTTCCTGTCCTGTTCCTTATACCTGAAACACTAATGAACTGAAATAATCAGGTTGCATACCTGGCTCCTTACCCGCTATTAACTCAGCATAACTATCTGGCCTATTCAAAGAAGCGTACCCAACTGCTCTATGTAAAACTGCACCCACTTCTAGTTCATCTTCAGCCCAGCACTTAACAGGGACAACACACATACTCAAACAGACACTGTTGTAAACGTGCACATATGTCAGTGTTTATGAGAAAGCTGCTTACTGGCAGGACTGTCAAATTTAATATACGAGGTCACAACAGCACAACTAGTTATTCTATTGTACAGTATGTGACTGACCTGTCCTAATGTACCATTAATTCTTCCCATTGGAAATACTGATCACATTTCTGTCAGCTATATGAGATTTATATTTATTACCTATACTTTTAACAAAAATAGTCTCAACCTAGAATACTCTTCAGTATGATATAACTACATGATCTATTACAAGTGTCAAAACAGCCAACAAACAGCTAAAAGTAGCTGTTCCAAAAGGGAACCATCACTTGTTCTAGCTAGGACACCAAGGGCTCACCATTATGTTCAGTCTTTAGAGGGACTACAAAAAGATCAATAATCTCAGTTTAAAAAATAAAAAGACAAGAAAAAATATGACTCTGGCTACTTCAAAAACAAAGCACTGTAATGAATGAACTGTGACTATGGAACTTGAGTCAATCAATAAGCTTCCAGTGTCTTCCTGTGACCTGGTACAATGAAGTCTAGCTAACCTTACACTGTAGATACCTTGCAGAGCTGAACAGGAACCTGCAGTCTAGCTGTGTCCACTCAACACCATGGATCCTACACTTGTTTTTGTCACAAGGACCATTTCAGTTACAACTGAAGCAATTTTTGGCATCAGTAGTTTGAATCTTCCTTAATGGAGTTCATCTCTTTAAGATTATTGAGTCTTTGCTCTATATTAGCAACATGTGCAAAAAGTATTATCTAAAATCACCAATAATTCACTGGCGTAATTGCATAAGAGCTCTTAGAATAAATGTGAGAGCTAGCAGAGCAATGCCCACATGAGACAGATGCCAAGGCATACCAGTTGTGCACCATGAGCTTCTGCACGGCCAGCAGAGCATTGTAGCGGACCTGCTGGTCTTCGTGATGCATGTGGTTCATCACCAGCTGCTTTCCACCAAGCTGCTCAATAACCCTGCAAAACAGAAAAGACCATGAAGATGTCATTTCTTTCAAACTTATGCTGGTCACAAATGAAAAGTCCAAATACCAAAGGCCCAAAGGACATGCAAAACCAAAGTAATAGCTAACTGCAGAGAGCTAGCATTAGATCTCACATCACTCTCAATGAGTTACAGACTGTGCTGGTTGAATGAGGACAGTCTGTACAGCTGATAAAACTAGTTGGGAAAGATTAAGAAGTGTGTCACTAGGGGCAAGACTGAAGTTTCAAAAGACTTGTGCCATTCCCAGTGCGCTCTCCCTGCATCCAATTTGTGGTTTGGGGATGTGAGGTCTCCCCTGTTCCTACGGCCATGCCTTCCCTACACCATCATGGCCTCTGATTTTCTGAAACAGTGAGTCCAATTAAATGCTTTCCTATATAAATAAGGTCATGGTGTTTTATCACAACAGACAAATAACAAATACACAGACATAAAACATTAGAATATGTTTTCTTTAAATTCCTAGTATTCAGCCCAACTGATAACTCGTTTCTGAATCTATCATCTACCTGGGTACATCACTCAATTCTAGGCAGCTGAGTATTAAGTTACAACCAGAACTTCTGGCATGCAATCAGTACTGAATTCAAATTAATTTTCATAAGATCAATATCAAGTCCACTCATGATTAATTACATTATCTCAGAGACACAAATTTAGATTCAGACAGCAAAGGACAGAGGATAAAGAGTATTCATGTTAATTTCCTGGAAAACCTAATTTTAAAATCTCACATTGACAGAATGTCACATGCTATAAAGGAGAGAAAGTCAAACTTCAGGAGCATGAAGACGGCTGACAATCACACTGCTTTCTCTAACACTATATTCCCAACAACCTAAAGTCCACTTAATACAGACACATACGTTACATTAAAGCAGCCATTTGCTTCAGGAATCTGCTCTCAACAACAATACCATGACAAACAGAGCTTTGCAGTCTCTTACTCCAGTCCAGGAGTATGGCTTTCCCTACCATTCTTCATCTATCAGTGCCGCCCAGTGGGCTGTGCCTGTTACTTATTGATGTCACATGACATCCTAATGCATAGGCATTTGGTGCTTTAAGACAAACTCACAGGCTTCTTGGACCAGTCAGGAACGGAAGGGTCAAAGTACAAGAAAACCTTAAACCTCAAGTGCCTACGATATGGCAGGCACTGCTACGCCAGATCAGCTCTACTATTAGCCAGACATATCACATTCAGCAGGTCATTTATAGTAATTGCCAAATATGGAGAACGAGCGTGAATCCATTACAGAGTCACTGAGATGATCCAAAGATACAAGTCCATGTCCTTTAATACAGTAAGACCTGCTGCCTGGCCAATAATGGTAGTGTTCTTGCTCAATACACTCTCTTCCCTGCCATCAAAGCAATCTTTGCTAAACCCTGAGTATCATTTTTCCCATTTAAACCAGTTCAGTGACTCCGCTCTTTATTAAAGGTACTCTGGGCCCTGAGCTCACGATCAGTTGTCCTCTTTTTTAGTGGTTGCTGCCTTTTAAACTACGGTTATCCTAGTCAGCAATTGCAATTTCACCACTACCAGCAGTGGCTAAGCAGCAAGAGCTGCAGTCTGAGGAAGCTCTGTTCCCTCAAGCACCGACTCTTTCAAAACTAAGAGAATTTATCTAAATCTCTGTCCGGCTAAGAAACTCGAAATTCAAAGTATGAGGTAGAATCCTGCTTCCCAGAGAGGCTGAATAGCAAGCAGCTCACCTAGCTCACCTCCTCACACCTCCCAAGAAGTCCTCGTGCCTTTTCTCGCCCCTCCTTATAAATCCTTCTCCACCTGGCTCCTCCCTACAACTTCCTGTCAGCTAGTTGCTGACGTAGCCTTGGGACCACAGGTGAATTTTATTTAATCAAACATCTCTTCGCATCATCAAACAAATGTTCCAGAGCATAAACAAAAGTAACACTTAAAATAATATTCTTCAACAATCAACAGTAAGTACAATTAGTCTAGCCTGAAAACAGCTTACCTGACACATGCATTTTCCCCAAGTGTCACAGCCCCTTAAACTTGGAATCCTACACAACACTTCAGCGCCCTATTAGCGAGCCATTTTAAACAGCAAAATTCAAAAACACAAAAGGGAGACACAAGACGCAAGCGTGGCACCAAACAGACCATGTAAACAACATTTCTTTGTAGAAGAAGAGTGAGCACAGGGAGGCAGAATCAGCCATAGTCTACCTCAGCTGCAAATTTTCCTACCTCAGCTGCAAATGTTTCCATCAAGGACTCAAAACAATCTCTAGTCACCAACTTTTAGTCTCTCCAGCCCCCTGATTTTATCTTCTATAATCCTCACAATAAATACACTTTTGAGGATTAGTCTGTTTCTTTTACAATTAGGAAACGTTTTTTAAAAAATTACTTTAAAGATTTTAACAAGTCCCTAACTAGAAAGCTTTTTTCAAACACAAAAGTAATTGAAGAAAGCACTTCATGCAGGTTTCAGGGAAGGGCTCCATGGAACAATGCTCAGAGCAGTGCCCAAGACAAAGCCAGCACTCAAGAGAGTACCCAACAGCTTTCACTATTACTGACTGATGGATGATAAAAAGTATAGAGAGTAATTTAACGTTAAGTTTAACTTAATATAGCAATTGTAATGTTTGACATAATGTAAATAGAAAGCTTTAACAATGTTTATTTTCAATGTAACAGCAGGCAATGTTAAACTATGTTAAACAACCAAATTATAAGTTAAAGACAACAGATGCCATATTTTCCTTCCTACATAGATTAAAAAGAAATAGTGACTATAGTGAAATTTTATTTATGTTTTAATAAATAAATCTTGCCTGAAGACCAGAGGCAAAACTAAAGCCACTAGAAGTCAGGTAATGGAGGCATACACCTTTAATTCCATGATTTGGAAGACAGAGGCAGATGGAACTCTGTGAGATCAAGGCTACCCTGAGCTACACAAGATCAATGCAGAAACAAAGCTGGGTGGTGGCAGTGCACACCTTTATTCCCAGCACTCGGGAGGCAGAGGCAGGCAGATGTGAGTTGGAAGTCAGCCTGGTCTACAAGTGACAACTTCTTGCTGTTGGCTGCAGAAAAGGAGATATGAAAATGATATTCTCACATACTACTGGTTGGCAGTATAAATTAGTCTGTATTGTAATAATGCTTTTAAAACCTCATAAATATTCTCACATTTTATCTCCTTGTATCTATTTCAGAGGATGACAGAAAGTAATCAAAATGCACAGTGGTTTATTCTGTTTTCACAACAATGAAAACTCAGAATCCAAACAAATGTCAGTTAAAAAAAAAAAGTAAAAACATGATAAAGCATGAGCTACGACATGCCCAGTTTCCAAAGGATGTAGAGCCTGTGAGGAAGTCACTGTCTGTGTCTATGGTGCTAAAGGTGCTGTTGCTTTTCGACTCTGCAGTTGTCATGTTTTCTACAATGAGCATCTGTACTGGCCAAAACTATAATTGAGGACAGAAATAGTGTTTGCTGTATAAAAAATGTGTGCCACTGTAGAAGGAGCTGCGGGCTGCTTCCTGCCAACTTTACACCCAAAATAATTACAAGAAAACTGTATTCATTTAAGTACTGCCTGGCCCATTATATCTAGCCTCTTCTTGGCTAACTCTCACATCTTGATTAACTCATTTCTAATAATCTGTGTATCACCACGGGGTCATGGCTTACTGGGAAGATTCTAACCCACGCCCATCTTGGGCCGGAGCTTCATGCATCCACCTGACTCTGCTTTCTTCCTCCCAGAATTCTGTTCTGTCTACTCCACCCACCTAAGGGCTGGCCTATCAAAGAGCCAAGGCAGTTTATTAACCAATGAAAGTAACACATAGACAGATGACCCTCCTACATCATGCCACCACAGAAATAATTTATTTACATGTTTACCTGGCATAAAACTCTGTTATCAAGAGGGCAAGCACGAGTTCTCTGGCTAACTCTCTCGGATCGTTTATGCCCTGCTTACTAGTAAACACTCTTCCTCATCAACTATTCATGTTCAGAAGTTTGTAACCTACTTCCAATAAGGACTAGAACCAGGTCATCACTCTTCTAGAATGAAGATATATACCAAAGACTTGGTCATTAGTGTTTCAGTTTCCAGGCAGTGTAGAGTGATTTACCAGATTTTTAAAAATAATCTTATATGTCCACAAGTATTTCTAGTTGCTCTGGCTCTGAGCAATGGCAGTATGCCCAAGATGGAGAATGCTTTTTCTGGACTGGGTCTCCTTGAAAAATGTTTATGGTCCATGCTGCCACAAGAGGCCATGTTGTTGTACATAGTCCATGCTATAGCCAGGACCATGTTAATGTCGGTGGTCTGCTGCAGGCTGTATTGATGCCCATGGACCATGTTGCTATCAAAGGTCCACGGTTGGTGCTGCATGCTGGAGGCCATGTTAAGAGTTCATGATCCATGCTGCCAATGAAGGCCATGGTGATGTCCAAGGTCTCCATTTTCCTGCCAGGGGTCATGTTAATAATCATGGTCCATGGTCCCACGAGAGGCCATGTTGTTATCTGTGGACTGTGCAATCACAAGGGTCCAGGATGATGCCTGTGGTTTGTGTTCCTGCAGGAGGCCATGTTATCTTAAGTCAAATTGTTGTCCCTGGTCCGGGGACTGTGCTAATGTCTGTGGTTTTGTTCTTGCTGGAGGTCATGTGGATATCCATAGTCTGTGCTGACACTTGAGGCATATTGATGCCAGTGTTCCTGTGTGGCTGCCAGAGGCCATGTTAATGTCCATGATCAGAGTTGTCACAGGGAACCATATTGATGTCTGTATTGTGGTCTCTGCTGCCACCAGAGGCCATATTGATATCTATGATCCATGCTGCAACTGGAGGTCTTAATGAGGTTGTCTGTGATGCCACCAGGAACCTATGCTGGGGACCATCTTCCATGGTGCGGCCATGGAGACAGACATGGTCCATGCGCACACTGGAGGATATGGTACTATGGTCTGTGCTGCCACCTGCTATCATGGACAAGGAAGCGTCTGCTGCAGTGGTATTGAAGGCTTCTGAAACAACATTCCCCTCTACCCCCAAAACAGTCTAGAAGACAGCCCTGAAAATTTGTGATACGGAAGCTGAAGTGAAGCTCTGCACAGCTGATGGCTCCTGGCAAGGGGACGAGAAAAGACTCAGTTATCTATAAGGAGCTTGCCACTGGGAGTCTGGCCATGCTCCGATGAGTATATGGGAAAAACAAATTGTACTTGGTATTTTCTTCTTAATTTTCTTTTTTTT
>LOEQ01002682.1:159242-175920 GCA_001685075.1 Bramus lutescens
AGACAGACAGACAGACAGACAGACAGAAAGAGAGACACAGAGATTTTTAAAGTCTCATTTTTTTAAAAAGATGTTCAAGTGTCATTTTGAGGAGGGCTCAAGAAATGACTTGATGGGAGAGATGATCCTCCCCAGGGAAGAGCACACCAATTGGCTGTTCAATACCAAACAGCCCTGAAAACAAACATGCAAGTAACATTATGAAGACTGAACAGGTTATACTTAGGAATATATATCCATATATTTATATGCATGCATAACAATTAGTTTAAAAGAAGCCATGAATTTGAAGGAGTATATGGGAGGATTTGGAGGGGGGAGTAGAGATATGTACTCAGTGGTTAAGAGCACTTACTGTTTTTGCAGAGGACTGGGGTTTGGTTCCCAGCACCCACCCACACAATGGCTCACAAGTAACTCTAGTTTCATCTGACACCTAACCTCCACAGGTTCCTGCATGCACATGGTTACACAAGCATACAATCAGGCACATAAACATACAAATAAAATGAATAAATATTTTAAAAAATAAAATATTTAATAGAAAACAATTAAAACCATTTAGTTTTTTGATCACATATAAACCACTTGTTCACAAAATATAAGCCTTCTAAAAATGTTCACTAGGAAATTGTGATTACACTATCTTTGCTTATGTTATATACACTAAAATAAATGGTTACTTGTAATAACTATTAAGTTTGCTAAAATTTTGTATGACTCTACACTAGGTGTGGTATCAACCCTATAATCCTAGCACTTGGAGGGAGAAGCCAAGATTAGGAATCCAAGAACTGTAAGCCAGCCTGTTTAAAAATAAATAGCCCAAACATGTCCAAACTTATAAACACTGTTTCGTTTCTAGATGGCATTTGTCTGACATTTCCTAATATTGAACTACAAGTCTCACCACAGCTCTTCTTCTGCCACCATCTCAACCTGTCATCTCCCTGAAATCTCTAAATGACAGGAAGCAAAAATGAGGACACTGTCAACCAGAGGATCATTAAGTAGTAATTCACACCTTCTATCTTCTGGATTAACTGAAATTGAGATTCCAAAATCACCAAGAAAAAAAAAACGAGGATCAATTACAAATACTCATTTTCATACTGATATAAATACATTCTTCACAACCCATTTATGATTAAATGAGACTCAGAAGTAATTGCTTCATAACACATGTTTAAAATTAATCTAATTATTATCTGCTGTCTGCCTCCATATATTACACAGAACAGACCTTGACAAAAACTCCTTCAATGTAAGCACACGAAAATCTAGAAAATAACAAAATATACACTCAGTTTTCCACATATTTATATTTTGAATACTCCAAATTGTCCATGTTCATTTTAAAATTATTTTATTTTCATTTTATGTGTTTTGCCTCCATATATTCAGCACCTTATGCATACAGTGTCTGTGGAGGCTATAAGAGGACCTCAGAACCCCTGGAACTAGACAGTTGCTAGCTGTTAACTAAAAGGAAGACTTCATGATACTGTTTCCATGAAGTCATCAACGATGGGGTGGGAATTCGCAGTAATGTAGCTGTTTCAGAGTCACCCACAGTCCTGGAAGCCACCTCTAACCCATGTTCTGTAAGCCACCTGAATAAACTCATCAATTCACTAAGCTAGACTTCGGTAGACTGTACTGTCCTCTGTAACTGGAGCCCTATTTGAGGTGAATAGATGTTTGTTTGTGTCTCACCAGGAAAAGTCAGCACAACAACCCTGCACTCAACACAGGGTGTAATAAAAACTAAAGGTGAGTTTGGGAGGAACAACTGCATGGCCCTTGCTTTGGACAGCATTCTGAGGGTAGACCATTCATGAAGGTAGTCTCAGTATGGGTAGTAGTCTCTCCCCATGTAGTATGTGGTATATTCTTGTTACAGTAGAATTACATGGGCCTTGCTATGGGAAGCAAGACATATATAACTATGAGCCATCTGTAGTTAGAGTGTCTACTGTGGGGGCCTGAGATGCTATCTTTTACATAATATGGAGTAGTATTCCTGCTTGATGACTAGAGTCTGTTCCATGAGTAGGGGACATCCTAACAGCTGTTCATGGTCTAGAGCACATCTTACACTCATTGAAAATAGCACATATGGGACAAACTGCCAACAAGCAGTTAACAATGGCAGTTGCACAGCTGCTGTTATGCCTAATAAAACATGCAACTGAGGCTGGCATGGCTACCCAGCAGAAAGTCACTTGTGTAAGGAAGGAATTAAAAATGAGAAAAGACATACACTATCATCCTCCACTTCAGCCTCTGAGTTGGTGGGTAAATTGGATCAAAGGGAAGATGAGACAGAGGTACTAGCTTACCATTTCCTATAACTAAAGAATACTGGGGGTACCGAAAATGAAAGGGTACCATTAGATCTGTGTTGAAGAACTCCCAGACTAGGATCCCACTGGAAGAAGTGAATAGAGCAGGGAAGGAAACAAGTAGAAGTGCTAAAGAGAGCCTTCAGGTATAACCTTTATACGGGAGAGGGGAAATCCAGGATGCTGTGTGCAGGTGAAAATCTGAACAATGGCCCTGTGCAGATACAGAAGAGCTTGGCCTGACGTGCTTAATTTGGCAAAGTCTGTGAAGCAAGAATGGACAGAACCTGAGTCTAGGTAGTGAGACTGTGGGACATGGGAACAAACAATAGCTTTCATATGTGTACTGTGAAAGCAGAGAAAATAAGCATTGTAACTACTCACCCTTCCCTGAGACAAAGGTTCACTGACCGTAATGAACATACCACATTAATGTAAAATAGGAAATTAGCTGGATAAGGTGGCACATACCTGTATCCTAGCATTTGTGAAGCCAAAAGAGGCTCTCAAGTTCAAGGCTACTCAGAACTATATACACACAATGTGTGTGTGTGTGTGTGTGTGTGTGTGTGTGTGTGTGTGTGTGTATCCTACAGAGAGAGAACAGAGAAGGGGAAGGGAGAGTGAAATGAAAGGGAAATTCTTGAGTACATCTTCATAACCTGAGTTTGACAATAAATTGTTTTGTTAATATACCAAAAGTAGAAGAAATCAAAGAAAAGTTAAAAGTGAACTTGATTTTAAAACTTTAAAAGGATACCATCAAGATTATAAGAAGGAAGCATATAAAATTAGACAATTAGTCCAATATGATGCATATTTGCATTCACAGAATACAGATGCTCCAATAAGGGTCAATTTATCATTTGAGCTTTTAATTACAGTCTCTGTGAGGCTATCAGCTTGCACTACAGTGTCCTCCAGTGAGATGGGGAGGACAGGGGGCCACAGCTTTCAGATGATGAAGGGTAAACAACTGACAGTCAATAGTACACTAAGCTATGATTCTGGGTAGGTTAAGTGTATTAAATGAATTTTCAGCATAAAATGTATTTGTCAATATGTAACCCCAATAAAAGTTACAGAGAACCTGCATAAAGAACACTTACAATTAAATATCAAAAAGCAACACAAACAACAAAAGAAAAAGATCCAAGATCTAAATAAGATAGACAAAAGATTAGTAAGAATAAGAAAAGATACTTAAGCCAGACAGTGGTGGTACACACCTTTAATCCCACGAGGCGGGCAGAGGCAGGTGGACCTCTGGACCTCTTGTGTGTTTAAGGTCAGCCTGGTCTAGAGCTAGTTCCAGGACAGACTCCAAAACTACAGAGAAACCCTGTCTTGAAAAANGGGGAGGGGGGAATGGGGGAGGAAAGCTACTTGAGATAATTAACCATCAGGAAATACAACAACAAAACCCAGTGGGGAGGATGTCAGTGGAATATCATTACATACCTTAAGACAAAGTCAAAGGGCCAAAATCCAAATAATTATAAGTCTTAGGCTAGTGTAGAGTAGTACAGAGCTTGCCTACTATGGATGAAGCCCTGGTTCAATCATCAATCTTGGTTAAAAGGCACAGAAATGAGAAGTATACAATCTGCACAGCCACTTTGAAAAGCAATCTGGCAGTTCCCACAGAGTGAAGCCTATTTACCATTATTACTCAGCATCCTAATACTAGGCTGGAATACAGACTGCATAAAAAGGACAAAGTGGTGTGAACCCAGAACTCATGCCTCTCTGCTTCTTTGCCTGTTTTGTCTTTGTGTTCCAGGTGCCTACAGAAGCCAGAAGAGGGCAAATAATCCTCCTGAACTGGAGTTACCGATGATTCTGATATATGGGTGCTGGGAATCAAATCTGGGTCCTCTGGAAGAGCAGCAAGTGCTCTTAACCACTGAGCCATCTCCAAACTCCCAGTCCGTCCCCCCATTCCTTGACTGCAGAGGCAGTATGACTAGCTGCCTCAGGCAAAAAGGAAGGACAGGCAGGAAGAGAACAGGCTCGAACATCAACTTGTACAGAGAGCATTACTGGTGGGATCACTGATCATAGTCAAAGGGAGAAAGAATTCAACTGTCCATGAACTAGTGAGTTATAACAGCACATGGGTTTATGTGTACACTGGAGTACTGTTTATGGAGAAATGAATAAAATACTCGTAAACACTGCAATATGGATGAGCTCTGAATACACAAGGATCCCAATGTCAAAGGACAAAAGCAACATGAATGAGGGACAGAGAATGTACAAAGGAGGTGGAGAAAGAAAAGAAACAAAGGGTGAGGGTGATAACTATCACAATGCACTATATACGTACAAAGTTTGTCATTAATTAATAAAAAAAATTGCTTTGTTTTCAATAGAGGGTTCTCTGTGTAGCCCTGGCTGTCCTGGAACTTCCTTCACAGACTAGGCTGGTCTCGAACTCACCTGCCTCTAACTCCCAAGTACTGGGATTAAAGGTGTGCGTCACCCTACTAATAAAACATTTTTAAGACAAATAGATAATTACATTTATTTATAAAATTTTGTAATGGGCAAATTCATAGAAACATAAAGCAGATGAAAGGTTGCTGAAGGTCAAACAAATGAGTTGTATAAAGAGGCAACAGCTAAGGAGCATTGGGATTTATTTATAATTTATTTGTTTATTTATTTATGGGTTTTTCAAGACAGGGTTTCTCTGTAGCTTTGGAGCCTGTCCTAGAACTAGCTCTTGTAGACCAGGATTCCCTCAATCTCACAGAGATCTGCCTCCCAAGTGTTGAGATTAAAGGTATGTGCCACCACCGCCTGGCAGGATTTCTTTTTTGAAGTGATGAAATGTTCCAAAATTAACAGTACTGTACAGTTGGACAAAACTGTAAATACACCAAAACTCACTGAAGTATATGTTTTAAATAGATTAAGTATGCGGTATATAAATATCTCACTATAAAAGAAAGGTGTACACATTAGTCATCTTATCATGACAAGGACAGAGCTGCAGAACCCAAAGGGAAATACTATTTTTTGTTTAATTTTGTGTGCATACATGCACAGAGGCCAGAAAAGAACATGGGTGTCTTTATCACTCAGTCTCTCAATGAAGGTGAAACTTGCCAGTTTCTCTGGTTATGTTAGCTGATGGAAGACCTGGGGAGCCTCCTGTTTCTGTCCACCCTCCTACCCTAATCATACCACACTGAAGTTACAGGTCCATGAGACCACACCCAGCTTTTTATGTAAGTGCTAGGTGGTATGGGAAGTCTTTTGTATATGTGTTGCTTTTATTGGTTAATGAGTAAAGAATCTACCTTGGCCTGTGATAGGGCAGGGTAGAGCTAGGCAGGGAAAACTAAACTGAATACTGGGACAAAGAAGGCCAAGTCAAAGAGATACCATGAAGCCACCAAAGAAAAAAGACACAAGCACCAGCTGGAAGCTTGTGGGTAGGCCACAAGCCTCATGGTAAAATATAAAATAATGGAAATGGGTTAATTCTAGATGTACGAGCTAGCTAGCAATATGCTTAAGTGATTGGTCAAACAGTGATTTACATAATATAGTTTCTGAGTGATTATTTAGGGGCTGAGCAGCCAGAAACGAAAAAAGCAACCTCCTACAACAGCTAGGGATCCTGATGATTGTGCAGCAAGCATCACTTTTATCTACTGAGCCACATCCCCAACCTAGAAAGTACTATTTTCAATTAGATGTCATATAAAGGGGGAAAGTGAATTTTGACTCCTGCTTCACAACCACAATTCAACTCCTGTTAAGACTAGAGATCTAAATATAAGGTTAAACAACAAAGCCTCTATAAACAGAATAAGAAGATAGCTTCATAGTGTAAATAGCATTTAATAGATTATTTCAAAGTTGAAACTGTTAACATACTTGAGATTTACTAATTGCCACAACTGACTTGGAAACACTATTTAGTAAGCCTCTTCCAAAACAGAAAGGAAGGATAGGCAGGCAAAGATCAAAAATACACACCTGTAATACCAGCATGTGGGGGGCGGGCTAAGTCTGGAGGAGTGCCAGGAGTTCCAGGTCAAGCCTGGGCTACAAAGTGAGTCTCCACATCAAAAAGAAAAGAGGGGGGAAGAGGGGGTGAAAGAAAAATGAAAAGAGAAAATCTTAAGGGAAAAGACGGAATATAATGAGTAGGGCACTTGCCCAGTAAGTCTAGGCCTAGGTTCAATCTCAGTACCACAGAAAAAAGTCAAAATAAAAAACACAAGGATATTCTGTGCCCTTGATAGGCAAAATCTTAACCAACACATAGAAAAGCACTAGCCATATATAGAAATATTAGTAAATCGAGTCTCTTAAAGTTAAAAGCTTGTGTTTATCAAAAGAGTAAAATGGAATGAAACAAAATGAGAATATTCTAAATGTATACATGGCAAACAATCACGTTCAAAATATCAAATTCCTATAAAATTAAAAAAAAAACTCATCAAATTGAGCATGTATTTCTCCAAGAGAAGATGATACCTAGCTGATCAAAAGCCTAAAGGCATTCAACACATAATTCAGCAAGAAAACATAAACTAAAACCACAGAACTCCTAATTCTTGGGGAATAACAAAGCCAAATGTTGATGAGGATCTGAATAACTAAAGAGCACAGCATGTGATCCCAACTTACTTCAAGAGTTCATAGTTCTTCTCATTTAACCTCACAGCATTCTCTCTCCAGAACTTCTCAGACTTGTGTACAGGACTCCATTCCAACCTTCCAGATTTAAGCTCTGAACTGTATTCATCAAATGAGCTATAAAATCATAAGAATAAATTCCAGTTATAAGAATCTGAGAAGTACCCCAAAATTAAGCAAATTAAAATATGACTTAATTTCAAAGTCGGAAGCCAGTCTTGATGACACACACCTCTAATCCCAATACTCTGAAAGCAGGAACAGATTTCTTTTAGTTCAAGGCCAACCTGATCTACATATCCAGTTCTAGACCAACAAAGACTACATAGTGAGACTGTCTCAAGAAAAAAAAAAGGACTAAAATAACAACTATAAAGAGTGACTGCCCTCTATGATTAACCACTACTGTAAGTTTAAACAGTTTAATTTCTAACAAACCATAAGAACTAAGATCCTACAGTGCCAAAATTGAATAGTGTTAAATATTAAAATCATTCTTTGTTCCCAAAATCTTTACTCCCAATAAATATATGACTATGTATTCATGGGAAAAAATGATAATCTCTACTATGATAGTCAAAGGTGTGTAATTTGCCAGATCAGTAGATATATTATTGTGAACATATGCAAAAGGCAGAGACTATTAAAATAAAATAACATAACCTACTATACCACAAAAACAAAAATCATGTGTATCCGTATAAATTTTAAGCATGACTACTAATAATATAGCCATATCTGTTGAAATAATCTTTCAAAATTAAGAGCAAAAAAATCTGTATACAGTAACAAGCTCAATATATTAGAATTCAAAAATCAATAGTATATGTACAGTAATCTGGTTGTTTTAAATGTGGCTTTAGTTACTGTAAATTGATCTGTCAACTTGAGATCTAGAATAAACTGAGACATACCTCTGGGCACAACTGTGGGGCTTATCTTGCTTGGGTTAACTGAAGTTTGTGGTTTGAACATGAAATGGCCCAGGGAGGCTCATCTTTTAAAACTTGGTCCCTAGATGATGGTGCTGTTTGAGATGATTGTGGAATGTTTAGGAGGAGGTGTGTCTTGTTGGAAGTGGGTCCTGCGGCTTTTCACATTCAGGTTCTTGTTCCCTCTCTGCTTTCTGAGGGCAGATGCAATGTGAGCAGCCAGATTCCTGCTTGCCACCACAACGCCTCTATCTGTTACCATGTCTTTCTCATTATAGACTACATTCCTTGAGAGCTGGACGCTAACATAAATACTTTCTCCCTTCAGTTGCTATAGTCGGGGTTTTATTATTTTATCACAGTAACAAGAAGCAATGACGACAAGGCACAAAGACTTGCCCGTTTTCAGTGTCTCTAATCTCTAGGTTGGGATCCTGGATTGTGTAAGAAAGCAACCTGAGCACAAGCACTCATCCCTCCCTATTTCCTGACTGCAGGTGCAATATGACAGCTGTCACAACTCCTGCCACCNCCCCCCCCAGAATGGAACGCATACACTCTGGAACACAAACATAAACCTTTCTCCCCTAAGTTACCTGTCAGGAAACTTTACCACTTTATCACAGGCGCTGACAGACCAGCCTGGCTACATCTTAACAGAAAGGTCAGAAGAAGTTCCTTTCTGTTTGCTCCAAGATTCAAGCTGACCATACTTTACTCTTTCTAGAAGTTCACATGTTCCCCACCCTACGGAGTTTGATTCACACCTTGAACGCACCTTGATAAGATTTTCTGCCAAATAATGCTGAAATGTCCAGACAAGTTCCTATGTAACCAAAATCCCCCAGCCATTGAAAACCCCCTAGCCGTCTTGGTTGGTTGGTTGGTTTGCTTGTTCTGTTTTGTTGTTGTTGTGTTATATAAGCCACACTTTTTCCTATGCTCAGAGCTATTTTTTCAAATCCTGCTTTAGGGAAATAACTGTCTGACAGAAAACAAAGCTTGCTTCATCTGACCAAAGAATTTGGGGTAATGGTCTTTAATCTCATTTGGTCGGATTAACCCTTTAATTGAGTGATTAACAGAATGTGAAAAATAACTAATAGAACCACTAAACAGTATCAATACATGCTTGAACTTACTTTCAAATACAGCTTTAAATGATATAACCATTAATGTTGACATTATCAGAATACAGCAAGTAAGTTGACCAGAATGCCTGTTTGAATACTTAATATAGACAAGTGAGTATAAGTAAACTAGCATTTTTCATATTCATCCTAAACATAATAATAAAAATGGATATAAGCCAGCTATATTCACCACCCAGCTAGTGTTATGTAAAGAAAATGGTGGGAATCTGTCCAAATAAGGACAACCAAATGTTCGAACCTACGGTTAACGATGTAAAATGTTTAAGTAGAAAACACAGCATATTGTAGAAAAATATGATTTTAATACTTTACAATCAATTTAAATTTACTTTAAAAGTTATATAACCCACTGTGCACATCTATAAATCCAGCTACTCAAGAGACTAAGGCAAGATCCTTTCTTTCCAAGGTCAAACGAATCTCCACAGATTCAATATGTAGCAATTTTTAAAAGAAAGTGACAACAGGCATGGTGGTACACACCTTTAATCTCAGCAGAGGCGGGAAGATCTGTGAGTTTGAGGCCAGTCTGGAATACACAGTGAGTTCCAGGACAGCCAGGGATATATGAGATTCTATCTCAAATAATGATGATAACACACCTAAGGTCCTGGACACTCTCACCAAGTTTTTCCAAAAGAAATTTGATGTCTTCACTGATATCTTCATCATCATACTTCTGCTGTTCCAAATTCTCCAACTGTTTCAGGACTTTGCACTGAATCATAGCCAGAGCATATTCTTGGCGAGTTT
The DNA here is from genome assembly GCA_001685075.1 of Bramus lutescens. NCBI lineage: Eukaryota > Metazoa > Chordata > Mammalia > Rodentia > Cricetidae > Bramus > Bramus lutescens. Next base: position 169,086 of record LOEQ01002682.1, read on the forward strand.
CTCTTTCAGTTGATTTTTCTAAGAAATTCTGGGTTGGGACAGAGACACTGATAAAGTATATGATGTTTGCAGACATCCACACCTCTTTACATCTTCCTTCTGTTTCCCATTTAATCAATATTTTTAGTGGTGACTATCGAGAATCCTTCTTCCCTAAATTCTAATCAGAAGCCAATTTCTGAGTATGAAATACCTCTAGTTTAAATCTGAAATGTCTTCAGAAGGTCAGTATTATAAAAGTTTAGCTGCTAGCCTACAGCATTTTCTTGACATAGTAGAACTTTGAAGAAATGCAAGAAGTCAGATTAGTCTCTGTATCCACTACCCCTGAGTTCCCATGTCCTCTTCCAGGCCGACTCTAGTCAGTCCTCCTTGACCTCCCCAAACATGTCTTTCCTTCAACCAGCTAGATCTACCCAAGTCTAACAACCTGTGTACCAGGCTAGTCTCATGTTCTCAGCCTGTACCACAGCAACCAGTAGGCTTCCACCAGGCTGCACCCTACTTGTACCCACCCACAGATCCCTTCTGCATTGCCTCCAACCATCACACTCAGTAGTCAGATTTCTCAATCCTCCTCCTCCCTTGCCTGCATAGCAAAGGAGCTCTAGGCTTAAGCCAGGATCCTCCCTGCCTATCCTGCAAGCCACAGGATACCATACCATATCCAATATGTCTATTCCGCAAGATCTACCTCTCCACATTCCAAGCTTGGAACAGGAAGCACATGTCATACAGCAGCCCTGTGTCCTTGTGACACCTAACTTCATCCCACCCAATTCATTTCTAACCTCTAGACACAATCCACCAGAATCTCTCTTCTGTCCCAACCTGCTCTGGACATAAGAGATTCAGAACTAACAAAAGAGGTCCACATGCACAGTCAACTCTATCAACAATTATGTATTATAAAATAGACAGAATATCTGTCAAGTTCCTGATGCTCTCCACACTCATTTTGCTTTCTATAAACATCCACTGCTGGCGTGGAGGCAGACCACTTTCAGAAGCACTAATCAAAGGACTCATCCCAAAATGAAAATGCCTTAAGTCTTTCCTTGACCTCTTTCACACCCGCTGCCCTAATAAGCAAGCCACAAATTTCATGAGAGAGACACTGAGAGAGTTTCTGGGGAAAAAAAAGGAAGGGGATAGACCTGAGAATTTTTATTTAAAAATTTGGTAATTTTTGTTATGCTTTCCTGATGAAAATTGTAAAAAAAATATAATTTGCTTTATAATCTAACATAAAATGCAGGCTCTTGACTAAGTAAATCCAAAGTGGGATAAAAAAACAAGAGACAGAAAAACTCTAGACAGCAAAGCTGACAGCATCTGCTTTATTCACTGTCTTTAAACATGCTAATTAACTTTAGTAACTGAAAAATTAAAAATGCAATTATAAGTTCAGCACCTACTATGAATAACTGGAACTGCCAGTTTCAAAACTAATATTCATTCAATTAAACAGAAGAAAGAAACGATGACTGGCAATGGGTACACTTATTTAGTCCATAAAAGTTTGGCAAGCTTCCCTGGGCAATCAGCACAAGCAATTCTATCTGAGTTTAAAGACATGGGAGTAAACATGACTAGATCATGATCAGACTGCCTCTTTGATTAAAAGTTCTGAAGGTAATTTGAGGATGAGTTTACATTTTCCAACTATTTGATGATATAAATCAGATGGCTTTACCATATCCTCATATATGGATCCACCAGAGTCAGACTTGAGAACATGGATGTCTAAAAACATTGCTTTGAGGTTTGGCCCTCAGTTTATTCACAGAAATTATTTCATTAACCCACATTTAGCAGAGAAAGACAAAAAATAGTATTTCTTTAAATGGTATGGGTTTATTTTAAATAATCTGATATGCAAAAATAATAAACACCCAAAACTATAATAAATTACATGCATTAAGGGTAAAAGTAAAACTATAAATATAGTAAGTACAATTTTGTCTTGTTTGAAACAGGGACTTGGAATGTATCTCAGAATTCTCCTATCTCTGCCTACTAAGTGCTGGGATCCCAGACATGGCATATTAATCAGAGCTCTCTAGAGGAACAGAATGAATACACAAAGGAGACCAGTGGCTGTCTACCAACAGAAAGGCCAAGAGTCCAGTACTTGTTCAGTCCATGGGTCTGGAAGGCTCAGCGGGTCTTCAATATATGTAAGAATCCTGAAGTACGCTCTAATGCCAGTGAAGGAATGGACATGCCAGTAAGAACAAGGACAAGCAGGGAAAGAACAAAAGCGTCCTTCTTCGTTGTCCTATAGATAGGCTGCCACAAGAAGGTGTAGCCCAGAATATTAAAGGTGGATCTTCCCACTTCAAAGGATTTAATCATAAAATTTCCACAGGCATACCCAGCCAAGGGTTTTAATTAATTCCAGATACAGTCAAATTGACAACTAGGAATAGCTATCACTAGGCTAGCCACAAATTCACTAGAGTCAAATTGACCTTAAACTTCTGCTGCTCCTGCCTCTGCTTCTGACATTCTGTGATTATACATGTGAGCCAAAATCACCCGCCTTAAATAGCATGTTTACATTTTATAAGATATTAGTAAAATAGTTGTGCCACTTCTTACAAATCACAACACCACTCTATTCTTACTAATTTTAATACAAGGCTGGAGAGAGAAGGGACCAATTTCCTCAACAGTGTAGCTCCTGATAAGTTGACCATGCTCCAGTGGAAAGTCATACATCTAAGAATATTTGGTTAACACAAATTGGAGAGAAACCCCCAAAAAGGACACAAAATTAGTTGGGAAGGGAAGAGTTGAATGGAGGTAAATATGACTTGTACGTAATTCTCAAAGAACTAACAAAAGAAAATAAAAAAGATGTCTCACTTTATTATTTATTATTAAAGCACTGGACTCACTCTTCACAGCAGACTCCATAGAAACCAAGAGTGGAGATGGTAAGTGTGACAAAGAGTGGAGATGGTAAGTGTGAGAAAGAGTGGAGATGGTAAGTGTGAGAGTGGAGATGGTAAGTGTGAGAAGACAAAAGAATAACAGACTCAGTACACAGCAGATGAAAACGTCAGCTGGCACATTTTTGAAAGATTATTTGGGGGGCTGGAAAGGTGGCTCAGAGGTTAAGAGCATTGCCTGCTCTTCCAAAGGTCCTGAGTTCANGCAGGCATACACACAGAATATTGTATACATAATAAATAAATATTTTTTAAAAAAAAGATTATTTGGCATTAACTATAAGATTGTTTTTAAAAGAAAGTGTATGCCTTTGGTTCCGCAATTATTATTCAAGGACATATAAAATAACTGCAAATACCTCATGCCCCCACTGATAGGGCAATGGTTAATACTTATAGCAACCCAGTGTACCGTAACCTGACTAAAGGAATACTGAAGATCTACATAGAAAGAAATTAAAGCACACATAATCCATACTGTTAGGATTAAAGTTGCAGGGGCTGCAGAGACGGCTCAGAGGTTAAGAACACTTGCTGCTCTTCTAGAAGACCCAAGTTCAGTTCCGATAAATAACACTAGACAGTTGACAGCCTGTAACTCTAGCCCCAGGGAATCCAATGCCCACTTCTGGCCTCTCAGGGCACCCAGACAAGTTCAACCCTTCTCACATATTCGCATAATTATACTTAATCTTTTTATTTTTAAAAGAATAAAGTTGTAGAACCCTATGTCATCTATATCTGTTTAGTTTAAACCAAAATCATATACCTATTTACATATTATATCTACATGTCTAGAAATGTCTAAAAGATATTAGTGACTATGACAAATCTGATAACACTACTTAAAATGTCAAAACACAACTATATACTTCATTTTGTTTATGACTTCTTGCTGTTTATTTTAAGTAAACACAACAGCAAATGGTTCAAAGCAGATTCTGAAGCAAACTGGATTTGCAAATCAGATGCTTCCTGGGAATGTCTGTCTTCAACATTTCATTTTCAAAGCAAAGACCAATTCAAATACCAAGATCCTCATATATTACCAGTAACAATAGCCACTTATAATACGGCTCTGGAGACCACCAGTTAACAAATGGAATTCTCGAGAAGGATACCTGTCACAGAGTAATAAGCAGCACATGAAACATGTACAGGAATATCACTTGGATAGACATCTCCCCGAAACTCATCTGAATTCTAAGGCAACCAACAAAATGACCAGACAATGGATTCACAGAATGTTGACAATGGCTTTGAGGACACTTAACATTACTTTGTGATACAACAAAGTGACTCTCTTTCCTCAAGCTTCCTCATCTTTAAGCTCATTTTCATAACTGACAAAATTATAATATCCTGACAACATAATTGTAATGTTTATATATTGGAAGCCTTTACAGTTGACTCAGAAGTATGCTCCTAGTCAGGAGACCCAGGATCTGAAACACACCTCCAGACTAAAATACAGGACCTGAGAAAAAACTCCTTTAACAGTCCTGCAGCAGGCATTGCAACAGAAAGGGACTTCCTCCATCTGAATATAACCAAAGTACACTTCTTCTCCAAGTCATACATTCCGTTCAGGTTACATGCCTTACTTCTCACCTTTCAGAGACGATCACAGTAAAAAATGCTGCAACATACACACGCCAACAACAATAACAATCTCCCTCTGAGGACTTACACGGAATGCTGCAAGAATGATTCTTGTTACTTTCTCTTTGACAGATTCTTGAAGGATGTCTGACAGAACAGGAATGATATTGTACCGGCGAAGGTGTTCACACATCTGAGGACTGAATGCCAGGAGCCATATTGAAAAAATCATTTGATACTGGAGTTGAAAGCCACACTTGTTACTCAAAACACCCATTATGCTGAAAAAGAACAGAGGGGGAGGGAAAAAAATATTTCATACCAGCACATCAAAAAAAAAGAAATATGCTTACACTGAAGGAGCAAGTCTCTGAACTGTCTTCAGCTTCCTCTCTAGCAGCTACAGCACTCAGCTAATGCACAGCCAGACCACAACTCACTAGGACCATCATCCTCTCTGGAAGGCACGGGACCTTGGGAAGCAGGAGCACCTCTGCAAGGAAACTGTGAGAAAGGGAGCCAGGGTCTAAAGAGAGAGGGCTACAGGCAAAATCAACAGGGCGTGCTGACAAAGTGAATTGACCTTTCATGTCAATTTTATAGGAAGACTTTTAGTTTACACAACCAAGGGAAGATTTTTTAAATAGGTAAGAAACCCAGAAAAATAACACGGTGACTTTGGGGAAAGAAATACAGCCTATGAAATAAATACATCACAGAATTTGGGAATCAGAAAAATGTCAGAAGCTTCTAGGAAACTAGGAAACTGAGAACATTCCCTTGAAGTGAAAGCAGTATTCTCATTGTACTGAAGGAGAGAAAGTGTAAGACAAAAAAAGAATCTAAGTATGTATCCCTGAGGAATATCTACACCCAAAAACTGGCAGAAACTACAAATAAGACAACTAAAAAGGACAGCGGAACTAAGGAGACACAATATCCACAGAATGTCCACCAAGCTGTCCTAGAGTATAAGCTACAGCTTTTAGCAAACATCAATACTGTTCATCAATTTGAAAAAGTGTATCATACCAACCCAAGATATTAACATGGAAAAATGGTAAGAAGAGGAAGACATCTGTACTTTGAACTTTCTGTTAATTTAAAAGTTGTTCAGGTAAACATCTGTCTCAGCTCTACATTTTTTGTGTTTACTGGACTATGCTTAATGTTCTGTGCATGTTTCTTTTCAGATTAGGCTGTTAGAAAAAAACTTGCTTTTATTCAATGCTATCAGTATCCCAACTGCTACGAAATTGTGTTTTTATTTTATAGTATCAACATCCTAATGCTTGATTCCTTTGCTCTCTTTCAGTAACTAAGGCAAGCTTTCTAGACTTTGCTTTGCTGATGCCCTAGACACCAGCTGGGTGAGATTTGGTCCCAGTATGGGAAGCTAGAGGCTGACTGTAAGGGCAGACAAAAGGTACTTGCTGTGAGCATCACCCAGTCAAATCCTTCCTCACAGGGTAATACACTGTTCCCATGGCAAGAGCCAACTCTATTATAGTTGTTCCGGGTCTAAAAGAAAACGCCTCAGAGACACTATCACCAGCCATCGGTGCGTGCCACTACCCAAGAGGCCCGACATAAAGTTCTTTCTCAGAAATCAGACACCAAAATCAGAGGACAACATCCTCCTCAGAGGTCTAAATTTCAGCTTTACTCAGTCCTCCAAGCATGTGAATTTCTATGATCCTAACCCCAGATCTAGAGATGGTATCATCCTTTGCTTTAGTTTCAGGGGGAAAAAAGTTAGCAAATATGTATCTAGTTAATTCTTAAACCAATTAGCCTCTAAAAATTTTTTGACACCACAGGAGTTGTGGGGAGCATAGGGAAAGAACACAGCTGCTGAAACCAAAGTACAAAAGTTTCCAAGGAGGCAGGCATCAACAATGATGGATCCTTCAGAGAAGCTGGCAAGAGCTTAAAGTTAATAGATAGCAAGTATAGTCAATACAATATACAACACAATGAAAAAGATAGCTCTTCTATATAAATATTTGGAAAATACTGTATCACATATATAATAGGTTTTTAATCAAACAGCTCAATAAGCTGATTAAAATGTAGAGTAGTTCTTAGCAATCAGTGACCAGTTCTTCAAATAGGAAACACTTGAAATTCTTTCTCCTCACATCCTTCCTAGTTATGATTTGAAAAGCACCAAAAAGAAACAGAAATTTTGGGGCTGGAGAGATGGCTGAGAGGTTAAAAGCATTGCCTGCTCTTCCAAAGGTTCTGAGTTCAATTCCCAGCAACCACATGGTGGC
>LOEQ01002683.1:18403-28417 GCA_001685075.1 Bramus lutescens
AACTCACGCTGTAGACCAGGCTGGTCTCGAACTCACAGAGATCCACCTGCCTCTCTTTCCCAAGCGCTGGGATTAAAAGTGTGCGCCACCACCACCAGTGGTACATACCCTGCCAGCCAGGGCTGCTTAGCAGGATGCTGCTTCAAAAGGCAGAAGAGAAATGAAACCCACCAGATTTTAGCAGCAGCACAAGTTTGGGAGAACCAGGACTTTATGTGATTTACTCATAAAGAGGTTGGCCCATGGTTCTACTGGGCTGTGGGACAGACACAGAGCTTCAGAATAATGTGGGCATGGTGGTGCAGCCTAGAATCCCAGCAACACTGAGAAGGAGGATTGAGAATCTTTGTCTCAAAACCAGAACAGAGTACAGAGTTCATGAACTGAATGTGTTGGTCTATAGAGCTTGGCTGTGGGGGAGAAATAAATTCTTGTATGCTTATGTGCAGTGAGGGGCTTATGTTGGTCCACAGCGCAGGGCGAGCCTTGTGAAGTGGTACAGTAGCAGTTTTTCATGCACTTGAGAACACAGCTAGCGTGAGCTAATTGCACTGAGTGTTATTTAAGTTGTGCTTCAGATTACTCACGGATGCAGTGCGTCTTTTTCTCTTTTAAAAAGAAAACTGAATAATGGTGCAGGTTACGTGTGGGCTAAGCAGAAATTTAGAAGTTGGCATCTGGGGTTTGACAAATTCTGACTCAACTTATCCAGAAAGGCAGAACTTTTTCCTAGCTGAGACTCAGAGTGAGGTGTTACCAAGGCTCCGGCTATAGTTCCACGCCACAACCCTTGCCTGTCATGTGAGGGCTCGGGATGGGATCCCCAGCTCTGGCAAAGGGAAGCGCTTCTCCCTCTGTCTGGACCCTGACTTGTGTGATAGTGCAGCCTTTGGAAATTGTTCTGGATCATTTCTTCTTCCTCCTAAAACGATAAGCATCACCTGGAAAAACGAAGTGACAAGGGGAGCTTTTTAGTGACTCCTGTGTGAGGTGAGTGCAGTCTCTCTGCAACAGTAGTCTTGGGGTCCCCATCCTCCCACTCTGCAGCACTCCAGGACAAAATGATAGGGAATAAAGGTTTTCATTTTCTTTTGGGAGGAGCGAGACCGGAGGCATCTGGAGTGTTGCTGTCAGTGAGGAAGGTTAGAACGGGAAAACAGGCTTCCAAGTCATAAAAATAGCCTGTTGTGTAAATCTTAGTTCAGCCTGTGTTTGGGGTCTCTGTTACTGCACTGTAACACTCTTTTCTGTTTCTGTAGGTACTGGTTTTGGATTAGGAGTTGTTTTCTCACTCACCTTCTTTAAAAGTAAGTGACTGTCCCCAGCTTCTCACTACAGGGTCTGTACAAATGCTGCCAGCCCGTCCGTTGTAAAATGAGCTAGACAGAGACTGTGGACTCAGTCTATATGGGTTGGACATCTCCAGTGTTCCCTGGGGGCAATGAGTCAGGGTTGTCTGGTGTCTTAAAACATGACATCCTTTCAAAAGCCTATGTTTCATGCTGGCCAGTCTGCATGCCCACATATTTCTAAAGTGACCTAGAGATGTGGCTTGCTGGTAATAAAGGCAAGTGGGAAAACTTAACTTTGAGTATTGACTAGAAGCCAAACAGGTCAGCTTGACCTCTTTCCATGGAGAACTGGGAAGGACTGGGACTAGGGAATTGTAGATGTGTGTGAGTGAACTCCACGGTTTTCAGTGTATAACCAAAGTTTGTGGATGTTGATGAGATTAATAAGCAATTCAAATACCTTATCAACATGTTCCTTCTGCCAAGGCTAGGAAACTAACTAGTTCAGGTGCACAAATGATGCCCGAGCGGGCTATTTGCATCACACTTAGCAGCCCCAGGCACTTAAACATGCTGGATTACAGTGCTGTGTGGTGGCCTGTCACCTGCCAGTCATCAGTGTGATGCCCACCAAGGGTTTGTGAATGTCAAGCACATATACTGGGTGGATGCTTTATCTTAATAATTCCCTGTTGGGATTTCTCTCTTTGTGTTCACTAGGAAGAATGTGGCCATTAGCCTTTGGTTCTGGCGTGGGATTGGGGATGGCCTACTCCAACTGTCAGCATGACTTGCAGGCTCCGTATCTTCTACATGGAAAATTTGTCAAAGTACGTACAGAATTGATAGTTCTCTCCCTTGCAGAATTCTTCAAATTTTTACCAATTTTTTGCTTTGTGTTTATTTTCTGAGTATGGGTGTTTTGTTGGCATGTATGTCTGTGTATCAGGTGCATCCTGGCACCCATGGAGCCAGAAAAGGAGCATCAGATCCCCTGGACTGGAGTTATAGATGGTTGTGAGCCACTAAGTGGGTTTGGAACCCAGGTCCTCTGTAGGAGCAGACAGTGCTTCTGTCTGATATCAGTTCAGGAAGACTGAATGGAGTGCTGACCTGGGGCAGACTGTTCCGCTCTCCCTGCCTCTTCACTTTCCTGGCATCAGAGCTTGGCTGAGAGTGGACAGCAAGAAGCAGGCATTGGGTCTTTCTATTGTTGTGAGTGTTTCCATTGTTCCAAGCTGAGTTGTCCTGGATGATGGATCAGAGGTGATTATGTGTATTAGATGTTTAATGGCTGGGAGGTGCTGTGGAAAATATTACGTTTTCTACAGCCTTGCACATGCTGCTCTAAAATGGCCTTGTAACTTCATTTGGACTTGAGTCTGTGCCTAGATGTTGTCATCGTTCTCACGTGGAGGAACACAATCCCACTGGGGGCTCATGCAGTATGGCTGTATTGTGATAACTGCTGGCCAAGCCCTGACTGAGCCCTGTGCACCACCATGGGGACTTTCTTCATAGCCTTTTCCCCTCACTTTCCAGTGGATTGTGGGAGGTATCCTCACTCAGCAGAGGGGGTAGATTTTTAAAGAGGCAAGGCCTGCCAGCGACTGAAGTCAGCAGCTGCTGGTCGGCTGTGCTTGGCGCTCACCTACGACCTCCTGGGTCACAGCCGAGTGTCCAGTCATGCCTGCCCCTTCCTGTCTTTTCCCTCTCAGACTGGGGTCTCTGCTTGTGAAACAGATGCAAGCAGAAAGTTGGCTGTGATTGGAGCCATTGGTCCTGGGATCTGACTGAGGCAGCAGCCAGTGATATAGGCACATCTGCCCATTTTAACCAAATGTCCTTGCTTCGTAGGAGCAGTGACTTATGCTGAGAACATCCCAGCGGGAAGAAGGAGAAACCATGTTTATTCCTCAGGAATACTGAAGTGCCCTGGAGTGCGCTGACGTCCTGTTGACAGTGTCCTCAGCAATGCTTTCAACTCCAGCCACTGTTTATGTGTTTGAAACCAAGTCTGTTTCTTTTGTATTTTCTCTTTGGAAATTGTAAGGAAGTGATCTTAAATAAATTAAAAAGTGGGAAGCCAAGTGCAAGGCCTTCATTCCTTTATGTGGCAGGAGGATTCTCTTTGAATTGGCCTAGCTGACCTCTTCTCTGACCTCTTGAAGCAACACTCAGGTGTGTCCTCTCCATACCCCTAATGCACGACCCCCATCTTTCCTTGAAGACTGGTGGTACCCTTGTGCAGTGATGGACATGATAAAGTCTTGGTGGGTGCCTTCCTGATGCTGCTCTAGGCCTGCACACTGCTCACCAGTGGACCATGGCTGGTCTGGCCATACCTGCTGTGCTGACATCTATTCCATTGATGTCAATCCCAATACTGCACGGAACTTCCTGCAGTCTCAGCTCCTCCTGGCAGTGTGGAGCTGGTGGCCACAACCTGAATGGAAGGACATGTTGAGGTTTGGAGAACAAAGGGCCACTTCCCCTTGTGGGTTCGTGTGAGGCACGACATAGAGTGTTTTCCATTTTCTTCTGATATGTCCAGCACCCTTGTGCTCAGGCTTTTGTAGGTGTCTATGGTGGATGCTCTGGAATGGACGTGCTCACAGCTGCGAAAGGACAAGCAGTTCATGAGCTGAAGAGCAGGAGAGGCCAGAAGTGGCAGCTGAAGGGCCATTAGCCAGTGTCAGGACCTCAGGCTTTGAGTAAATTCAGGGTGGCCTCTCCCCTCCCTCTGCTTTTTCCTCCCTGATTCTTTGTTCTACTTCCCTTTCCAGAAACATGTGCTGGGCTGTGAACCTGAACAGGCGGCAGGGGTGCTCTGCCAAAGATGGGCTGTGCCCAGGCCAGCAAGTCATAGCCATGGCATGCCTCAGCCACTTGGCTGTTCTCACACAGCACAGCCCCTGCCATTAGAAGAAAAAGACTGGGTTCCTCGCTTGTAGCTCTCCGTGTTTGCTTTACATGTTAGTATCTCTTCTTTTCTGCCTTCAGAGTTAAAAATGACAGCCCCTCCCCCATCCAAAAAGGCAAAGGGAAAGCTGCCCCTACGTCTAGAATACGGCAGAGACCTGGCATGAACAAGAGCATGGACTGAGCTTCTGTCTCATCTCTGGCTAGGTTTTAGGCCTCTGTTTGCGGGCATCTGGTCCCCCAAGCACCCTTGAACCTCTGCTGAAGTGCCCAGGAACCAGTTCTCCCCATCTCCTCTCCTCCAGAAGGAAATGATTCTGGATCGAAGCCAAGCAAAGAAGCATCAACTGTTTGTCTTAGTCCTAGCGCGTTTTGTATTCCCACCTTGTGGCTCTTAACAGAAAGCATTAGAAGACAGCGTGTGTGTGTGCGCACACACACACACACACATAATCTCAGAAGAGCCTTCACAAAATCCCAACTTGTTGGCAAGGAAAGCATTCTGTTCTACTTGAAGTTTCATTTGAAATTCAAGTCCTCTGGGGGCCCTGGACCCTTGTGGGGTTTGGAGCTTTGAGTTCATCTCTCCTCTGCCTTTCTGGAACCAAACACAAGGGGATACATGGGTTTAAGGAGCCAGTGATGGGAACCCAGCTGAGCACAGGATACTAGGGCAAAGCTGTGGCGCCCCAAAAGTGGCCTGCGCTGCCAACATACATAAATACATACAGTCTGAACTTGACACTGTATAATTTGGCCCAGAACAATATGTATTTTGAACTCATTTAGGTGAATGACTTTCGCATTCCGAGTGGCTGGGGAGCCTTTATTGGGACACATTTGCTGTCTACAGAAGTATGCCTTTGTTCTGAGAAGTGGCCTCGGAACACTTTGCTGAGCTGTCCCTTTGAGTGAATGTCACCCTCTCATCAGTTTCAAAAGACCCAAGAATGCAGCCCCACAATCCTGCAGGAGGCAGACACTGGGGTGAAGGAGATGGCTCTTGTTTTTGCTGTTGGTTCTCAAACCTCTGTTTACATCTTTTTTTAATGTAACCAACCCATAATTGGATTTTACTTGTCATGGTTCAGTCTGATTGCATTGTTGGAAGGACTATTTTTGAGCCTGTCCAAATAAACTCTGCAGAGTATTTCCACAAGGATCTAGTCCACGGAGCTGGGGCTGCCTTCCTCCGGACTGGTCTGAGACTCAAATGGTTTCCTGTTGCATGCTTTCTAATTGCATAAATGCACAGGGGTGGAAGAGAGAAAGTGGAAATTCTAAGTGCTGAAAAAAAAATGTTAAATTTAGGATAATAAGCTCATCTGGAAGCCATCACTACTTCCTTCAAGTGTGCTGAGAGCGTCACTTCAACTCTGACACCAGTGGATGGTGTCAGGACACAATGTCCTGCACAGGCGCAAGGGAAATGTCCTATGTCCAGCAAGCAAAGCAGCTCTGTGTGGGATAGGACAGTGGTAAAGAGCAGGAGGAAGAGGGCAGATGAGCAGGAGCGGAGAGTCAGGGCTGGACTGTCAAGCCCAGGCCTAAGCTCCCGCTCCATCCCTCACCGGACAGGCACCAGGGGGAGGTTCCTAGCCTCCAGACTTCAGTTTCTTCTGTAAATGAGATCAGGGGAAATTCCAGCCTGTAGTCTTTGAGGCTCAAATGGGTGTGCTATTAGTACAAGCTTATAAAAACACCATCTAGGGCAGGGCTCAGTGGTGCTCAGTGGTGGAGTGCTTGCGGAGCACACGCAAAGAGCACACGCAAGGCCCCAGGTTCCATCCTTAGCACCTGGACAGCGGATGGTAGGGAGGACAGGTAGGTAGATTGTTTCAGAAAGGGTTGAAATCTGCACGTTCTCAGAGAGAGAGCAAGCAGGGTGAGCAGCGTGAGCCACACCAGGGTGGCCTGCTCAGTGGAAAATGCTCCATCCTCATCCTTTCGGCACACTCTACTTCATTCTGGTGCGTACTCATGAGACCACCGCTACTTCTGGCCTGAAATCCTACCTAGCTTTTGGACTCAGTGTTGAGCACATGGACTTGGTCAGTACCAGGCCAGGATGGGAAGAAGGAGAAAAAAGAGTGGCAAAGATGCAGTGTAGAGATCGTAAAACAGCTTCCAGCCTGGGTCGGAACTGTGACTGCCACTGCACAGTCCAGGGTAGTAGGTTTTGATTATTTGATCCTTACTTTGTGGGTTCAGAGCCAGAAGCCCAAGCTGTGTGTGTTGGGGGGAGATGTCGAGAATTCTTGGAGGAGGTGGGATAAATGAGGCCCTTCAATAGGGAAGAGAGAGAGGGTAGAAAGCTAGATTTAGTGGCAATACCTTTAAGTACTCAGGAGGGAGAGGCAGGTGGATCTCTGAGTTCCAGGCCAACCTGGGGTACGTAATGAGACCGTCTCTATAAAAATTTTCTTTTAGAAAGTGAGGAAAGGCAGGGAGAGAAAGTTCACTTTTATTGCCACCGTTTTCCCTTGTGTCTCGCCAGTTTGAGCCACCATTACACACTTTGATCAAAGCCTTAGATGATTATATGGTTAACATTGATTGAGCATGTCATCCGGGCTAGTTACTGTTCTCATGTGTACCACACCTAGTTGCCATAGTAAACCTGTGAGAGAATAGTATTATCCTCACTTCATGAATGAAGGCAGGTTTAGGGAGCTGAATGAACTTAAGAAAAATCAGGTTGAGGGCAAGAATGCAACAATGCCTTTGACATTGACCTCATAGCCCGGGCTCTTCAAGAGGCTCTGTGCTCCTCAGAAACACTGGGATGAGTTTGATTGTGTTTAAACTTGATTTGACTTAAACGAGTTTAAACATGATTTGACGAAATTAAGCCAGTCAAAACTGGTAATGGCCCATCTCATTGAAATGAAATTGTTAATAGTTCCAGTTTGAAATCAGCTAGGATTCTGTTTTAAATATCCATTTATTATTCAGAAATAGTTTTTTATTTTGGTTTGGTTTTCAAGACTGGGTTTCTCTGTGTAGCTTTGGAGCCTATCCTGAAACTCACTCTGTAGACTAGGCTGGCCTTAAATTCACAGAGATCCACTTGCCTCTCTGCCTCCCGAGTGCTGGGAGACTCCGCTGCCCGACTAATTCTGTTTTTTTTTTTGTGTGTGTTTGGTAGGTTGGGTTTTTTTTATTAGATTTATTCTTATTTTATTATTTTGTGTGTGTGTCTGTATGAGCTTATGTGTCCAGGCACATGCAGTGCCAACAAAGGGTAGTAAATTCCTCTGGAGTTGGAGTTACAAGTGGCTGTGAGATGCCATATGGCTGCTAGGGATCAAACTTTGGGTCCTCTGCAAAAGCAGCCAGTGCTCTTAACTGCTGAGCCATCTCTCCGGCCATGCTGAGCCTTTTGTGTAGGTTCTAGGGAACTAACAACTGTCTGTAACTCCGAGATCTAACACTCCCTCATGCAGACATACATGCAAGCAAAAACACCTGCACATAAAATAAATTATTTGCACATAAAAATAATTTTAAAAAATGTTTTCCATCTCCCTTACATGATTTAACATTTTACGAATTACAGGTGAAAAACAGATTATCCCAAGCCTCTCGTTACAGATTAACAGGTGGTAATGCAAGATGGTCTTCTCAGCCAGTTCTTTCACTGGCGGGCTGCAGGCTTGATTACAAAGGAAGGACCAATCACTTTACTACTTACCTTGGAAGGTAATCTTATAAGGAATATATTATAATTTATTTGTTTTTATTTTATGTGCAGGTGTTTTGCCTGCATGTATGTCTGTGTGAGAGTGTCAGATCTTGGAGTTACAGACAGTTGTGAGCTGCCATGTGGGTACTGGGAGTTGAACCCAAGTCCTCTGGAAGAGCAATCAGTGCTCTTTAACTCTGCGCCATCTCTCCAGCCCTCTTAGAAGGAATCTTTTTTAAAAATATTTATTTATTTGTTTATTATGTATACAATATTCTGTCTGTGTGTATGCCTGAAGGCCAGAAGAGGGCACCAGACCCCATTACAGATGGTTGTGAGCCACCATGTGGTTCCCGGGAATTGAACTCAGGACCTTTGGAAGAGCAGACAATGCTCTTAACCTCTGAGCCATCTCTCCAGCCTTCTTAGAGGGAATCTTAAAGGAATCACAAACTTAAATGTTTATACATGAAAAACATCAGTAAGCTCTAGTTTCAATCTTTAGGATGCATACCCACTCATCGATAGCTTTTTTTTTAATCAGGAGATTGAGGGCAGAAATCGGTACAAGGAATTAATCATCATTTTTGATCACCAACCAATCCTCTCAAGGGAAGTATGTAAGTTAGTAATAATTGGGCTGCTTTTGTTTTTTGATCCCTAGCCTCAAAGCTATTATCAAAACATCTTAATCTAACCTGAGCTCATCCTAAGGCTTCATTTCAGCTGTGATGCACTCTGAAACCTGTGAACACATCTCCCGACATCAAGATTAAAAGACTTTGAGCCAGCCTGGCTCCTGGGACTCAATTGTTTTCCTTAATCATTAACCTGAACTTGTGATCTATGCAGGTCCTCAGGTGAAACTCGTAGGTTCTAGCTGTGACAATTCCTTGTATATATTTTTGATCATCAAAGCTCTATTTAAACTAACATTATTATCAGTTAGATGGTACAGCTTAAGAAATCATCTTCAAGATAATCTACAGGTAAAAATACCCAGTAGAACAGGATGTTTCCATGAGATAAACACACTACCTTACAGGCAGTGGGGATTCCCACACCCATTCATACCATGCCAGAAACCAGAGAAAGAACCATGTGAAGGCACAGCAGAAGCAAAAGACATTCTGGAGTCTGGTCTCAGGACCTTGCCTACCCAAGACTCAGCCATCAGGGACTTTCCTCCCAGTGGCTGACACCTCAACCTTCAGTGGTCACCAGCTATTCCTCTGACACAGCCACCAGCAGCAGAGCCCATGCGCGCTGTTTCCTGTGCACGGCTCTCAGATCTTTCTCAGTGTTATCTATTCACAGGTGGTACAAGTCTTTAGTCCCAATACTTTGGAGGTAGAGGCAGGTGTTTGTCACTTCAAGGCCAACCTGGTCTACATAGAGAGCTCCAGGTCATCCAGGGCTATATAGTGAGAGCCTGTCTAAAGATTAAAAACAAAATTGTTTATTCTCAGGGCTGGAAAGATGACTCAGAGGTTAAGAGCACCGTGGTTCTTCCAGAGGACATTGATTCAATTCCTAGCACCCACATGATGGCTCCCAACTGTCTATAACTCCAGGTCTACTAAATCCAATGACCCCTTCTGGCCTCTGTGTACACTGCATATGTGTGGTGCACAGACATAGGCAAAACACCCACGCACAACAGAACATTTTTTAGAAAGTATTCTCATTTCATACATAGTTATACTTTACCATATTTCCCTGTTTCCTGTCTTGTTTTCTTCCCTTGCCTGTCCTGCTGAATCCGTCCTCAGTAGGTTCCCTTCCAACTTTCGTGGCTTATGTTTGTATGAATATATTTCTATGACCCACATTAAATATATTTGTATTGCTTTAATCATTTATACATGAGGGAGGGGTCTGGGCATATGAGTGCAGGTTCGTGAAGAGATGAAGCATCAAATTCCCCTGGAGCTGGAGTTGCAGCTGTTTGGGAGTCTCTTGATGTGGGTACTGGGAATCCAGCTTGGGCCCTCAGGAAGAGCAGTATATACTCATTACCACTGAGCCACCCCTCCAGTCCTGACCCAATTTTTTTTTTTCCAAGACAGGGTTTCTCTGTAGCTTTTGGAGCCTGTCCTGGAACTAGCTCTTGTA
>LOEQ01002683.1:49043-65378 GCA_001685075.1 Bramus lutescens
GCCAGTGCCGCTTATTGGCCAGCCTGCCTTTTGTCCTCGTGGCGTCCGGAGTCACCTTTTTCCTGCCCTCAGGTGCCATCTGCTTCACCTACTGCAGGATCCTGCTGGCTGCCCGCAAGCAGGCCGTGCAAGTGGCCTCGCTCACCACGGGCATGACTGGCCAGGCCCTGGAGACCTTGCAGGTACCGAGGGTGCGTTTGGGAGACCTGGGCTCTTGGGATGGGAAGGAATAAACAACCATTGGGAATCCACTTGCTGACTGTCTCTTAGTAAGTGCTTGGGGCTGATCCTCTAAGGCCTCGTGGCTCTGCCTCTCTTATGAATCTCAAACTCTGACTGTGGTGGGTTAGCTGCTATATACGGATACGGAGGAGGAAGCTGGCGCACTTCTCCTTGACAAGCCCCATCGTGTATCACATGTGGCAAACTTAGAGAGCGCTCTTTCTCTCCCTCACATCCACGCTCCTTTCTCAGGCTCGCTGGTCCTGCCTACTGGTCTAAGCACACCTCTCTGCGGCTGTCTTTGTTGTGTAAGCCACTGTCGCTTCTTAACAGGGAGCCTTTGATCGACTCCCGCTACCCCCACCCCCACTGCAGTCCACTTTTCCAACCAGAGCCAGAATGACTGAAAAGACCGTGGCTGTCTTGCTTTCCTTCTACAAACCTCATCTAGCGTACCCTAAGGAGAAAACCCATCTCAGAATGTGGCCTGCGGATCCTTCCGGGCCAAACTCCATCATCCTCCCTTTCTCCTCTCTCCCTCTCTTCCACTTGGTCTGCACCAGCCTCAGGGCCCCAACGACAGTCCTCAAAGCTGCCAAGCTTAACTCTGTGCCAAGATTTTGGCTTTTACTTTGAGATAGAGTCTCACGCAGCTTCTGCTGGCTTCAAATTCACTATGTAGCTGAGGGTGATCTTGAAGTTGGGATTTTCCTGCCTCTACCTCCTAAGGGCTGGGACTATAGATGTGAGCCACCATGCCTGCCTTAAGGTCTTTGCATTTGCTGTGGCCTTTGCCTGGATACTTCTCCCTGGAGTTGCTCTTGCTTTAATTCCTTTTCAACCCACCTCTTCCCAGGGTGACCCTGACTTTCTGATCTGCAGGCCCATCAGCTCCAATCTGCTATTGCCATCACAACCCCCAAACTTCTTTGTTGATTTAGCCACTTTGGCTCACTGACTTGGGAGCTGTGTGAGGTTAGGTCAGTTTTGACCCCCCAGTACACAGCTCAGTAATAGCTGGAGAATAGGGTAGGGCTCTTAGCTCAAGCAAGGGTGGCTGGTCTCACCATCCAGGCCATGCTGGGCTTCAGGCTGAGGTCCACCCTGACTGATGAAGATGTCCACTGACTAGACTTGAGTTTCTGAGATTTGGGTCTCTAAATCTAAGGCTCTGGCAAAGGTCCCAGGTAGGCTCTGCCAGGACATCTTGGTGTAGCCTCAGGTGAAGGAGGTTCTTCCAGGGTGGTAGCCTGGGGGTCACACAGCAGTAGGGAACTAGGCTGAGCTGGGAAAGGTAGCCGGCTCTGGGCAGCCCCCAGGGCAGCTGGACCACAGTGCCCTGAAGAGAGGCCCGATCTTCCAAGGTCCAGTCACCTAGTACAGTGTTATCTGGGTGGGCAGGAATCCTGGCTGTAGCTCTCTGTCTCTCTCTGCATTCTGAGAACATTCTGGAGTCCCAGCAGCTGTCTGTGGTCCTGACACAGAGGCAGGATTGGTGCTCTGGGCCTTTCACTCTTTTCTGAGGATTTTGGTGGTGTCTTTTTGTTTGTTTGTTTGTTTGTAAAGACATCCTTGTAAGACAAACAGTGGTGGCACATGGCCTTTAATCCCAGCACTTGGGAGGCAAAGGCAGGCAGGTCTCTGTGAGTTCGAGGCCAGCCTGGTCTACAAGAGCTAGTTCCAGGACAGGCTTCAGGCTCCAAAGCTACAGAGAAACCCTGTCTCTAAAAACCGAGACTTTCTTTCTTTCTTTCTTTCTTTCTTTCTTTCTTTCTTTCTTTCTTTCAAAGAAGAAAAGATATCCTTGCTCAGCGGCCGAGTCATTCCTGCCTCGTGATTTCATTGACTTGCCCATTTGTTGACTTGAGGCTAAGAAGGGGTAGCACTTGCTTCTCACCTGTGTAAATTTCCTGGCCTCAGAGGAAGGTGGCTTCTCCAAAGGGGTCCTGAAAGTGAATGAGCTACAGGCAGTGTCGGTGGGGCAAACAGATAATATGTGATGTCTCTACACAGCAGGTGCTTGTTTCTTACTCAGCAAAGGAGTCAGATGGTTCAGTGGTTAAGAGACCTTGCTGCAAAATTGTGAAGGTGTGAGACTGGATTCCAGCACCCACATAACAAGCTGGGCAACCCACAAACACTCAGAACTCTATTGCGCTCAGTGCTGTCTCTCGAATTTGGTACATGTAACAGTAGCATGTCAGCACACACACATGCAGAATATACAGACACACACACAGACACACACACAGACACATACACAAACACATACACAGACACATACAGACACATACCGACACACACACGAATAAATGCCAATGAAAACAATATTCAATACAAACGGAAGCTCCCGGGTTCGTGAAGACATTGGCTGACTGTGGCACAGGGTCTCCCCAGTGGTCTACCACTGAGCTCCCTGCTTGCTTTCTGAGATTTTGTAAAGAAAGGAGAATCACTTGGGGGTGGGGCGTATCTGCCTTCTTGTCCCCCCCCCATCCCCATCTTAAGTTTCTCATTCATTCTGGCATTTTCTTTGTATTCCTCATTTATCTTTTTACTTCCATGAATATGTTCAGAAAGAAAAACCCCTATCTCTTCCAGAAATGGAAAAGCAGTATCCCTTCCCACAAGCGGTCACAGGATACACAAGGGCGGGATGTCAGAGGGGCCCCAAGCAGTGTCACTGGTGCGCTTTTGACGTGTCTGTCTGCTGTGCCCAAACTTGAAGCTGGCTTTCTCATCATGAGTTCGGGGAGGGGATACTAAGAGCAAAGAACATGCCCTCTCTTGCAGCTCTTATGTGTTCGTATTTTTTAATTTTAACTTATTATTATGTGTGTGTGAGCATGCACATGTGTGCCATAATGTGCATATGTTGGACTTATGACTATTTTCATGGAGCCCGGGGATAATTGGGCTCCGTGCAGGTGCCTTTATCCTCTGAGCCTTCTCATTGGCTCTGTGCATTTTTAAAAATGTTTCATGTAACTGAAAAGTCCTGAATGCCCGTTCTTGATGAAGCTCTGTGCCAGAGATCAAGAATATTAGAGGTTGGCCTGTTGGGCTCCCCGGTCCCAACAGGCACACAGGTGTTCTTTAGATGAAGCGAGCCAGCTGGCACCATGACCTCAGGACCTGCGTGGGAGCCTCCCACAGGCACACACTGTTGGTTTGAGCACTCTGTCAGGCACCAAGCCAAGCTTGGTGTTCAGAACACCCGCTGAGCATCTGTCCCTCGGCCCTGCTTCACGGTAGGGCAACTACGCCCCAGAGAGAGCAGATGTGATAAAGTGACAGTTGATCAATGCTGTGACCAGCGACATTATACCTTGCCCCCCTGCCGACTGTTTCCCAGGTCCTGAGCCCTGACCTGCCAATGCAGCCTGCACCATGGGGCTCTGACCTGGGTCGCTAGTGCCCTTTTCCCACTCTCCCGGTAGTGATTTTGTTTTGTCTCAGGCCTGGAAATACCATCTATGAGCAGCTAGGCCAAGCCCTGCTCAAGGACAGACAAACTCTGCCCTTCCCAGGCTCCACACTTAGCCCCCAGGGTCTTCTCCATGTCAGGGGATGGTGACCTCTCTTTTTCTAATCTCCCAGGCTAGAAGCTCTGGAAGCAGCCTGGATGCCTCTCTGCTTCTTCCACTATGGACCCAGTCCTCTCCTCTCTACCTGTGGCACATGCCCAGGCTCTGGGCACCTTGCATCTCTCCACTGCTGTCCTGGGGCTGAGTCCCTTTATCATGCCTGGGTTACAATGGTAATCTTCTACCTGACAGGTCCCGTCATGTGTGCTATGTTTTATGCTTGGGACAACCTTTGTCCCAAGACTCCCTGATCCTTATCTATATTCCCCTCTTTCTCCCTTTGATTGTTCTTCCTCTGTCAGCCACATTGGCCTCCTCGCTGTCCCTTGAGCATCAAGCACATTCCTGTCCCAGACCTGTTTTCCATAAGATCCTTCTTCCGTTTCTGTCCCATCTTCTGGTCCCTTCGGTTCTCATGCTTCTGAGTAGGAACTGCTGCCCTCCTAGGTCCTCTCCGGGCCCACTGTTCTCGCAGCAGCATCGGCAAACATCTTGCCAGTTGATGGACGATTGATTGATGGCTTCTCCTGAGTAGGAAGTGAGCTGTGAGAGTGCAGGAGCTTGTCATGTTCGCTGCTGTATTTTCAGCACCCAGAACCGTGCCAAGCCTATCACAGCCACTCAGCTCGTGTTTATGGTGGGGAGGAAATGGATGCCTAGCTGCAGACGGCCTGGGGTTCAACCCTGGCTCACAGGGCTGCCTGTTCTCAGCTCCTGCAGGCTCACTGTGTGCAATGAGTCCGTAAGCTTTTCATAGCATGAATTCATTAGCCCAATCAACGGCATGTGTTGAGTATCTACGGCATGTAGAGAGATCCTGCCCTGCTTAAATTTATGCTGGTTGGAGAGATGGATTTTGACCTTAAGCACTAGCAGGAGGGGAGGAGGGTGGATCTTAGAAGGGGGAGACCTCTGAAAGCCATGTTCTGGGTGTAGCTGAAGGCCTAGGCAGAGAAGTCACAGTGAATTCTGAAGCCGAAGGCTGGAGGACATCCCTTCTGTCTCCAAGGCCATTATCCTACCTCATAGATAGGATGATCCGCTGGGCTTTCAAGCTGGAGGCTTGTTTATCCTGTCTCTCTCCTCCCACCAAACACCTGAGGGAAAGCCTGATCTCTCTCTCTCTCTCTCTCCTTTTTTTTTTTGGAGGGGAGGGGAGTGGTTGAGACAGAATCTCTCTATGTAGCCCAAGGCTGGCCTGGAACTTACAGAGATTCATCTGCTTTCAAATGCTGGGATCAGAAGCATGTGCCACCACGCCCAGCCTCATTCTCTTTTAAAAACAGTGTTTATTCTATTTGTGAGTGCAGGTGTCTTCAGAGGACAGAGGTGTTAAATCCCCCAGATCTGGAGCTATAAGCAGTTGGGAGCCACCAGATATGGGTGCTGGGAACTGAACTGGGGTCATCTGCAAGAGCAGGGCATGCCCTTAACTGCTGAACCATATTCCTAGCTCCAAGCCTGCTTTCTTGGAAGCATCGGACCTTCCACTACCCTGCTTTTAAAGCTACTTGGTTAAGAGCGAGCCTTCTGTGCACCTGTTTCCCGAGTGCCTGGATCCTGCCTGCCTTTGAGGGGTTGTGTGTGGTGTGGAACTCTTGTTCCATCCACTTGGGGTTTGTGTCTGTTTCTCCTTCTGAGAAGCTGGCTTATCCAGAAAAGCAGCTCGCCAGGAATGGTGGTGGTGCACACCTTTAATCCTGGCACTTAAATGCAGGAGGCAGAGGCAGGTAGATCTTTGAGTTTAAGGTCAGCCTGTGTAACATGAGGGCCTGCTTGTTGCGGTTTCTGTCCTCCCTAGTTCCTACAGTCATTAGGTCCCAAAGAATCACACAGAAGGTCTATATAAGTTATAAAACCGATTGGCCCATTAGCTCAGGCTTCTTATTAACTCTTATAACTCATATTAGCCCATTATTCTAGTATATGTTAGCCACATGGCTCGGTACCTTTTTCAGCCCGGTAGGTCACACCTTCCTTCTTTGATGTCTGGACAGGACTGTAGAGGGAGCTTCCCCCTACCCAGAATTCTCCTGTTCTCATTGCCCCGCATCTACTTCCTATCTGGTTGTCCTGCCTATACTTCCTGCCTGGCTACTGGCCAATNATTAGCCCATTATTCTAGTATATGTTAGCCACATGGCTCGGTACCTTTTTCAGCCCGGTAGGTCACACCTTCCTTCTTTGATGTCTGGACAGGACTGTAGAGGGAGCTTCCCCCTACCCAGAATTCTCCTGTTCTCATTGCCCCGCATCTACTTCCTATCTGGTTGTCCTGCCTATACTTCCTGCCTGGCTACTGGCCAATCAGTGTTTATTTAAAACATAATTGACAGAATACAGAATTGTCCTGCACCAAGCCTGATTTATATAGTGAGTTCCAGGCAAGCCAGAGGTACATAATGAGATCCTGTCTCAAAACAACAACAACAACAACAACAACAACAAACCAGGCAGGGAACTTGCAGCCTGGAGGCAGAGATGGTCTTAGAACCCAAATCCACAGGAACAGTGTGGATGGGTGCAGAGAAGGTGGCATGAGGCCCCTTCCCATCTAGGATCTGCCTCTCTCTTAGCTCTTCTCTTCACCAGTGCAGCTTCTAGCTCCCTGCAGACCGAAGGGAGGAGGAAACAGTTCCTGGCATGGGCAACGTGGAGCTGGCCAGCATATCTCCCTCTGATCCACATATGTTTGCCTCTGTGTGAAAATGGATTTTAAAACGCCACTCCTGGGCAGTGATTTCCAGTAGGTCTTCCCAGCATTCCCAGGGGCTGAGGAAGAGAGGAGCTAGGAGTCCCTGCTCTGCCTAACCTTGCTTTCTCACTCCCAGCTCCTAACCTGCCTTAATCTTCCTCCCCCTTCCCATGGGCGCTCCTCTCCCCATCATCTTCCCTCTGCCTCCCGATTTCCCCCGCCTCTCCTCCCTCCCTGTCTTCCTCCCACCTCTGCCCTTCCCTTACAACTGCACATCTCTTCTGTCTCAGTGACAAGTCGTCCCTCCACCCCCATCCTTCCTCCTTGTTGGAGGAGGAGGTGACATTCACTGCTGGGGGAGGTGGCTGCAGAGTGCAGGTGGCTGCTGTGCTGAGCTGGGGGCTTGGAGTAGAAACTCAGTGTTCCCTGCTTCAAATCCTACTTGCTCCACCCACAGCTGAATGACCTTGGAGAAGTCATTTCACCTCTCTGTATCTCAGAACTAGAGAGGACTATTCATAAGACACGGAGGTAGTATACAGTGGCTTTGGCACATAGTAGGCTCTCAACAGGTTTCCCTCCTTGCCTGTTGGTGGTAGAATAGATGGTTCTGGGGACCTCCAGCCTTTCCAGGGAAAAGATGGTCATGGCAGTCACCAGCAGCATCACCATTAAGTAGGTGAGACTCTTGGGATGCATACAGTGTAAATGATAACAGCTAACCTACATGACACTTACAGGGTTCAGGAGCTGTTCCAACAGGTTTGTATTACCTTAATTGACCTTTAGTACATGCCTGTGAGGTGGATACTATCAGAAGCGCCTTTTTGCAGAAGAGATGGGAGAGGCACCATAGCTTGCCAATGTTGCTCAGCTGCTTAGATGAGAGTCGGGGTGTGATACCCTGTGGTCTGGCTCAAATCCATCTTGTCGGCCTCACTCTGTGACTAGACGATTACTGAATTGTTTTTAATGTTTACTTATCTTAATTAGAAATTTAAATTTATTTATTAATTTTATATATTTAAGTATTTTATGTGCATGGGTGTTTTGCCTACTTGACATATATTATATGACATTTGCATGACATGTATTATAACACCCACAGAGGTCAGAAGAGGGCATAGGATCTCCTGGAACTGGAATTATGCATGGTTGTGAACTGCCATGTGGGTGCTGGGAATTGAACCCAGGTCTTCTGAAAGAGCAACTAAGTACTTTTAAGCACCAAGCCATCTCTCTAGCCCCTTATTTTAATCTTATGCATACCTATGTGTGTCTGTTCAGCTGTATATGCACCACACGTGTGCAATGCCCATGGTGACCAGAAGAGGGCATTGGATTTCTCGGAGCTGGAGTTACAGGCTGTGAGCTGCCCAGTGTGGGTGCTGAGAACAGAACTCAGGTCCTCTGCAAGTGGCCAGTGCTCTGAAAGGCGGAGCTATCCCTCTAGCCCTTGAGCCTTAACAATTTAAATAATGAGGGAAGATATACATGCACTTTCTTTTAGTTTTTTGTGGTGTTCGGCAGTGGAGCCCAGGACCTTGTGCTTGACAGGAAAGTGCTCTCTCTACACAGCCCAAGAAGTACAAGCAAGAAAAAGTAAAAGATCCCTTGAACCTAATCTCTTCACCGCTGGTGACGCTCTTGCCCGTTTACGGCTCATTGTTGCACTTCTTCTGTATGTCAGGCCCTCAAGAATCAGTGTGTTATGTTAGTGCTTTTCCCATGACAGAGGCATGCTGCCTGTACTGCTTACGTAGCTGCCATCTCACTTATAACACACCTCCTTTGGCCACCATATTCTTTATTTATTTACTTTAATTTAAAAATGATGCATTTGTTATACATTTTTGTATCTTGCTTGCATGTATGTGTGTGTACCGTGTGCATGTTTGTTTCTCAAAGAGGCCTGAAGAGGGTGTTGAGTTCCCTAGAACTTGAGTTATGAATGGATGTGAGCCATTATGGGGGTGCTGGGTACTGAACCCAGGTCCTCTGAAGGAGCAGCCAGTGCTCTTAACCACTGAGACCCTGTTTGAAGGATGAATGAATAAATAAATGAATGCATGAATTCTAGGACTGAGAATATGACTCTGCTGATAGAGTGCTTGCCTATTTATGAGACAGGGTCTCATGTAGCCCAGGCTGGCCTTGAATTTACGATGTAGCAGAGGATGATCACATGTTCCTAATCCTCCTGCCTCTACCTTCTGAGGGCTAGATTACAGGTGTGTACCACCACACCTGGTTTATGCAATGCTGAGCATGGAGCTCAGGACTTCCTAGATGCTAGGCACACACTGTGCCAATGAGGGTACATCTCTGGCTCCTCGCCAACAACATTGACATTTTTATTGTATTTATTCATTCACTGTGTGTATATTCAGTGTGTGTATGCGCGCGCGCGTGTGTGTTGGGGGAGCATTGTGCAGTGGCATGTCTGTGGAAGTCAGAGAACAACCTGTGGGAGTCAGCTCTGTCTTTTTTTTTCCTCCTGAGACATGGTCTCACTATATAGCTTTGACTGCCCTGGAACTCGCTCTGTAGACCAGGCTGGCCTCAAACTCACAGAGATCCTCCTGCCTCTGCCTCCCGAGTGCTGGGATTAAAGGTGTGCACCACTATGCCCAGCCCAGTTCTGTCTTTTCCACCAGGAACCAAACTCATGTAGGGACCTTTGCCTGCCGGGCCAAGAAAAAAAAATTGTGCTGTGTTCTGCCATGGGAAGGTGCCCGGTTTATCTGGCCACGCTTCCTTGGGTGGACAGCTGGTGGCTGAGGCCTTCATTCTCTCCTGTGCCACGCCTTTGGTTGAGTTGTCAGCTGAACCGAAGTGTCCACGTGGAGTTGTTGACTGGAAGGGAACTGCCGGGTTGCCCTGGATGACAAGCCACCCTCTATTATTGGCAATTGCCATAGACATATAAAAGGGACACACAGACAGCAGAAGGAGGCCTACCACAGCTGGGCATGGCTCCTGGGAAGAGAGAAGTCAGGCACTGGCATTAGTATTGCCCATGCACGTAACAGTCTGCACTCTCCCAGCGGCTCTGGCAGCGGAGGAATGTCTCCCTCGTGACCACTGAGCTATCTCTACGGGCCCCATCGTCTCTCTCTTTACAGTTGTAGACAGGGGACTCTTTCTCAAGTTCATAGAGCTAGTGTGAGGTGGGGCTGTGACTGGCTGCAGACCACCTATCATAAAGCCCAGCTTTTGCCTCTGCCACCCTTTAAAGGCCAAGGGGAAGAGATCGGGACCTCTTCCAAGCTGCTCTTTGATGAATTTGCCCGATTCTCATATCACCAGTTTTCATCCAAGAAATCTGTTATGATTTGCTTTGCTTTTCATATTCCAGAGCAAGACCCCAAACCCTGCAGAAGGGCAGCTGGGAGCTGGGGTTCGGCACTATAGACAGGCCTCTGCTCTGTAAGCCCAGCTGGCAGGGAGCTAGGCGGAGGAGTGGGCCGGTGTGAGAAAGCATTTGGCTGGCACTGAAGCTCTCTGGCTCTGACAGACCCTGGCTTTGCCTTCTCCACCTCCTCTCCATCTGTGGAGGGTTGCCTGGGAATCTGGTTCCCTCCTATCCTCCTCCTGGTCTTGGCATCTCTCCACAGCCATCCCATCTCTGGCTGCCTCCAGAACCCAGTTGGGCATGTTGGAACTTACCTGTTACCCCGGATCTGGTAAGACCAAGACAGGACTATTTCCAGTATGAGGCTAGCCTGGACTACATACCTTGGACTACATGTCTCAAAATAAGTTAAAAACAAAAAAGAAGAAGCTGGGAAAATTCCTGGATTCAAAACCTAAGTGCGCGAGGAAGGCAAGAACATGGCTGGGACTGTGGCTCAGTTGGTAAAGGGCTTGCCTAGCAGGTGTGAAGTCCTGGGTTCAGTCCCTAGCTCTGCATAAACCAAGTGTGGAGGCACATGCTTGTAACCCCAACATTCAGGAGGTAAATCTTGGACAATTAGGAGTTCAAGGTCGTCTCCAGGGCTCGGACACAGATTGTCAGGTTTGGTGGCAGTCACCTTTACTTAAAAGCGGTATATTATTTTCTTTTATGCACATGGATATAGATTTTTATGAGTATCCTTTTCTGGGGGGGAGGTTTCTCCTATTTTCAAAGGGGTCTCAGAGTTCAAGGTGGTCCAGGCTCCTTCCGTGCCTCATTATGATCTGGGATGGTTGGCTGCCAAGTGGCAGCATCAAGCTCAGATCTCTCCATGAGCTTGTCCCCTTCTCAGTGACTTCTGGGGAGTGGCACCATCCTCCTTCCCTGGTTCCCACCAGTGTCCACGAGGAGAATGGAGTTGGATGTCAGTCTGGGTTGCCCAGGACCTGTGCAGGGCTAAGGTCATGGGCCAGCATCCCTATGCATCTAAGCAAGGTTCCATCACAAACATTTGCTTCATGCACATATTCAGAAAAACATTTCTGTTTTGTGCACCATGAGTGTAAAAACCATAATACCAAAACATGCAGGGAATCCATGGACTGCACAAAGACCTGCTCTTCGGCCATGGGTGTTCTTCCTCAAGTGTAACTGAGTCTTGAAGTGCCAAAGCATTGGAAGGTGATGAGGCTTCTTGTGGTGTGTGCCTGTCTGTGCTGAATGTCATCGTCCATCCATCCATCCATCCATCCATCCATCCATCCATCCATCCATCCATCCATCCATCCATCCATCCATCCAACTTATTTATTTGAGACTGTGTCTCCCATAGTTCAGACAGGTCTCAAGTCATTTTGTGGCTGAGGGTAGCCTTGAACTTCTGAGTTTGCTGGGATTCCAGGCACATATCTCTGTAGTGGAAATGGAACTAAGGGCTTCCCGCGTGCTAGGCAAGCTCTATCAACTGAACTACATTCTGATGCCCCCATGCACCGAGTACTGTTTGGCCTCGCAGGAAGGCCATTTGGAGCTGATGACCTCTGTATCTGAACCTTCTCAAACTCCTTGTGGAATGCTGCGTGGATAAGGTATAGTGTGGGCCCAGGATCAGGGCTCAGTACCGGCCGTGTTGAAGGCTCAGCTTGAGATCTTGGGCACACAAGGATCTGTGGGAAGTCTGTGCTATGCTTAGCTTAGCAGCGATGTCAGGCTCGGTCTGCAGCCAGTGTCAAGTTCAGTGTGGAACTGGAATTAGGCCTAGTGCTTTAGCTGGGGGTCAGTCAAGGGCTCAGATATTTGTTGGTATAATAGGACTCGGTCTAGTATTAGGATCGAGGCTCAGTCTATGACTAAAATCAGTCAATCTGTGTGGCCTTCCTCTCTACAGGTGCCTAGGACCCCACGCCCAGGGATGGAGTCCGCTGACAGCAGGCGTTTGGCCACCAAACATAGCAGGAAGGCCTTGAAGGCCAGCTTGACCCTAGGTATTCTGCTGGGCATGTTCTTTGTCACCTGGCTGCCCTTCTTTGTGGCCAACATAGCTCAGGTAAAAAATGACATGCCTCACTGTGCAAAGGCGGGAAGGAGGAGGATGGCTCATGCGTGATACCTGTGTCTGTGTGCCTGTTCCATCCCCACTGGGTGAGGTAGCTGGGTCCCTGCCCAGGACCAGGTGTGATGAATCCTATCCCTACAGGCCGTGTGTGACTGCATCTCCCCAGGCCTCTTCGATGTCCTCACCTGGCTCGGGTATTGTAATAGCACCATGAACCCCATCATCTACCCACTCTTCATGCGGGACTTCAAGAGGGCCCTGGGCAGGTTCCTGCCATGCATCCACTGTCCCCCAGAGCACAGGGCCAGCCCTGCCTCACCCTCCGTGTGGACTTCCCACAGCGGTGCGCGACCAGGCCTCAGCCTGCAGCAGGTGCTNAGCATCCATTGAGTTCCCCCACGAACTGACCAGGTCAAGAGCTGGCCAGCGGAGAGCCACATTCTAGAGAACTCAGCTCACTCTCCCTCAGCCTGGGAGGTGAGCTCCATGAGGCATCCTCGGCTAACCCCCATCTGCCGCTACAGGCCCCTTGACAGGAGGGGTGATCAGAAACAGCTCTGTATGGAGAGTCACTTGTGGTTTGTGTAGTGTGGCTGGGGGACTTGGGGAGATGGTTCATTTGGTTCAGGCCAGCAGGAAAGCAACCTGTTCTTGGTCCTTTCTTGGTAGGTGGAAAGAACACTCATCTAGATACTTACCCCGGTTCTTGTCTGGCCCAATCCCCTGCTATCCAAAGTGCCATCCTTGGGGTATTGGGGCTCTCATAGGCCTTGGGGAGTTTATTCAAAGTGCCCCCCTTTTCCACTGAAGATACACTCAGTCAAAATTGTATGCTCATGAACTTTCCCATGTATGCATTCGCTGGACACTTTGGACCTGCCAGCCCCTAGGATGGGAATTACCACACTAAAGAGCACCTTAGGCTGGAAGTCGGGCAGCCAGAAACATGACCCTTTCCTCAACTGTCTATGGCTGCTTGGGGGCTTGGCACAGGTCTCAGGGGTGAGTAGTGATGCTACCTTAAGTCAATGTAAATGGTGTGCCCAGCACCTGTGAGGGGTCAGGAGGTGCTTTAACCTCTGGTCAGCCAGGGCTTGGCTGCCCTCAAGTTCTGTGTGGCCAAGGGTGACCTTGAACTTCTGATCCTCTTGCCTCTACCTCCCAAGTCATGGGATCACAGATGTATCACACACACCAGGTTTATGCAGTGCTGGGGATGGACCTCAGGGCTTCATGCAGTCTAGGAAAGCACTCTGTCAACTGAGCTGTGTCCCCAGCGCCCTTTCCTTTCTGTTAGGACCAACCTTGTACACACTAGGCAAGTGCTCTCTGTGGAGTCACACCGCAGCCCCATTGTCTTTTTCCAGCCTTGATTTCTATACCCTAACTCAGGCTCCCAGCCTCCTTGTTCTGATGGGTGGGGGACCCCACCACTCAGGGACCCTTCTAGTCCCATCTGCTGTTCTGCCTCTTCGACCTCAAGGGTGGGCTTCCTCCACCCTGGGCTTCCCGGAGAGGAAGCAGCTGATGGAGGCGGACTCAGTTCCTCACCCTGCCTCTTTGGGTACTCCCGAGGGTCATTAGAAGAAAGGACAGCTGCTTTGGTGTGGTTCTCTGCTGGGCAGAGAACAGTCACAGAGGAATGTCTGTCCCTGGCTTGGGGCTCCGGCTTGGGCCTGGCTTTTGTGGGTAAGGGCAGGGGACCCCTTGGATCTGTGCTTCTCTCCACTGAGTTCCTCGTGGGTCCCAGGCTTTTATTCAAGCCCTTATGTTCTGTCAACCCCGGCGGCTCCCAGGCTCACCCAGCGTGACCAGGAGCTCTCCTTGGTGCTGATCACATTCAACTGGGCCCTGGCAGCAGGGTTTTTGGTGCTTGCCCGGGTTTCTCCTTCTCCAGGCCTGCCTGAGGGACTCAATAAACACGAGCTGAAGTGATTGTGCGTGGACCGAGTTGTATTGAATCCCTGGGTGGTTGGAAAGTGGCTGTGTAAAGGTTTCCACCCAAGCGTCCTGGGCTCTGATCTGACTCTGTCCCTAGCTTGCTTTGTGACACCCCGACAAATCATTGCCATTTTTTTCCCGCATGGACACAGCAACTTGTCCTGAAAGCAGCATGAGTTGGCTAGGTGTCCATAAAGTGAATTAGGTGCTGCACACTGGAGGGGCATCGGGTTTCTGAATACTGTGACACCCACAGCCTCGGATGGGTCTTATTTCTCCATGTGTGCAATGGGGGCGGGTCACATCCATTCCTGCCCTACAGAAGAGGTGGGAGGAACAAGGAGGAGGTTCCCATGGATGCAGATGTAGGACCTTAGAGCTCGGGTCTAAAATCCCACTGGCTAGACTTCACAGTGATTCCATCACTGATNTGTGGCCGTTAACAGGTTTCCTAAATATATAGAGGCTCAGTTTCCCCAGCATAAAATAAAAGGTGGCCACGAAGGTTAAGAGAAAAGGCTTTAGGATTTATTGGTCCCTCCCTGTGTAATCCTTTTATCCCCAGGCCCGTTTCTCTTTATGCCTACTGAGAATTCTGCCTTTATTCCTCTGGCTACCATTCTACACAGGGCCACCACGTCTCAGAAGCTCAGGGTGGGACGCCACTCACATGACATCTGTCTCAGTTACTCTGCAGTTGTGCAGTGCATGCAGCCTGCACATCTGGATGAGACAGCGCTGACAGGACCTCCCAAGAAGAGCAGAGAGAGAGGGGAACTGACTTCACTGGCACCCGAAAACACCCCACTGGTAGGGCGGGCTGGTGGGCAGCCCTGGAGAGTCGATAAAAGATCAGGAAGACACTTGGTTCCACTGAAGTTGGAGGAAGAAAGAGCACGGGGACCTCCAGTCTCCCAGTGACTCCTGGGCCTCTGGATGGACCTGCAGGGCAGAGGCCTACGCTGGCCTGATGTTGCGGGTCACATGGCCAGTGTTCCCTCAGGGAGCAAGTGCTTTCCCCACCAGCTCTCCATTCTAGGCTCTTTCTGTTTCAGAAAGGCACCTGTGGAAATTCCACACCTCCAGAACTCTCTGAGAAGCCCAGAGGTATGAAAGAAAGTTGAATATGGAAATCTAAAGTGATAGTCCAGGCTCCTGCTGGGGTCAGTCCAGTTCTGCACAGGACTCCCGGGTCCCTTGTGTGCAGTCAGGACAGCCCAGTGGGTTAGGACCCACACCATGGCTGCAGATCATGGGTCCTTCTGCTGGACTGGCAGCAGCAGAGAACAAGGCCTCTGCGGATTGGTCTGGTTGTGTTGGAGTCTGGGCTAGCCTGGCACTGGAAGGTATGGCAGTTTTGAGACTGTCTCCTGGGCCAGGTTCCTGGGTTTGCCCATCTTGGTGGATTGCATCATCTGTGGAGACTGCGGCTGTTTGGAGAGGCTCTTCTTGGGCCAGGCTGCCAGGGGCCAGTAGGAATCCCTTCTCACCCCAGCCTGGCTTGGTGCGAATGCCCACAGCCTTCAGGATCACATCCATTTGCTTGGCATAGTCCAAGTGCCCACTGACCTGCAGGGAGACCATGAGTGAGGACCACGGTGGGTAGGTGGGCAGGATGGTGGGTAGGTGGACAGGGCCTACCCTTTCCCAAGTGACTCAGCCAGTCACTCAGCATCCCAGGGTCCTAATTTTCAATGGTTCTCAAGTCCAGAGTGCACTGGGGCAGGGGCGCGTGCACTATAGGATCTGAGCTAGGGACAGGTGAAGACAGCTTTTCCAAATGTATGAGGCAGGAAGGCCCATCTTGATGGTTAGCAGATGGGGGAAGGGCTCAGTATTTGTTCTTCAGTAGCCATGGGACCTTGGGTGGCCTTTCTGTCCCCAGCATTAGGAGTATCTCCCGAGGGGGTGGCTGGTAGGGTTTTCCCAGGAAAAATCCCAAGTGAGAAATAATGTTTTGTCACAGCCTATAAGGTTCTGCTTCTTCTCAGCTCACCGGCCCCCATTACTTCTCCACTTTGTCTGGTTCCTT
Source organism: Bramus lutescens (assembly GCA_001685075.1). Taxonomy (NCBI): domain Eukaryota; kingdom Metazoa; phylum Chordata; class Mammalia; order Rodentia; family Cricetidae; genus Bramus; species Bramus lutescens. The sequence continues at coordinate 64,974 of LOEQ01002683.1, forward strand.
CCCCTCCTAGGAAGTCCCCACTTGTGTTCCTCATTGTGTGCTGAAAATTTAACTCCCCAAACAGTAGTGTTGAGAGGAGGGGCATTGGGCCAGGAGCCCAGGGCTCTGCCTCTGGGGGCTTGACAGTGATGTCACCCTGAGGGTGGATTTGTTACAAGGCCAGCTTGCCACTCCACCGTGAGATGCAGCCAGAAGTCACCACTAGGCTCCAGCCTTGGATAACTTTCTGTTCCTGGCACATGATCTAATCCCACACATTCACTTACAGCAGTCCAGAGGGGTCAAGAAGAGAGGAAACAGCGCTATTTCAGGTACTTCTTGGAGTTCTTTCTGAGAGAATGGGTGTCTTTTCTTACCCTCCCTCGAGAGAGAGAGAGAGAGAGAGAGAGAGAGAGAGAGAGAGAG
>LOEQ01002683.1:85112-97947 GCA_001685075.1 Bramus lutescens
GTCTCTCACCCACTGGTGGCAGCCCCTCAGACCTTTGCTTGCTTTAGCACAGAGAGATTGACACAGGGGCCTTACACACTCCCCAGGGTATCTATGGTAGGTTGAATGTGGCCTAGAAGATTTGCTCAGCTAGAATTTGTGAAGAAGGTCTTTCTGGGAAAAGGGTCTACACAGGTGTAATTAATGATCTTGTGATTGTCCCAGGTCAGAATGGGCCCTAAAGCCAATGACCCTGTTCTTAGAAGAAGAGGAACAGGAAGGGGTGCTGTGGAGAATGGATACAGAGACTGGAACAAAGAATCTAGAGTGCAAGGATCACCAAGGGATGCCAGGAACCACCAAAGATGGCCAAGAGCAGCTAAGGGATACCAAGGGCCACCGAGGGATACTAGCGGCTACCAAAAACCACTAAGGAATACCAAGGGATGCTAAGGACTGCCAAGGACCACCTAGGAATACCAAGGGCCACAGAGGACCTCCAAGGACTGCCAAGGGATGCCAATGACTTCAATGAACTAACAATAGCATGGATCACTTAGGATAGCCAAGGGATGTAAGAATTCAGTGAACTAAGAACATCTAGAGACCACTAAGGACAGCCAAGGACTGCCAAGGGATGCCAATGACTTCAATGAACTAACAATAGCATGGATCACTTAGGATAGCCAAGGGATGTAAGAATTCAGTGAACTAAGAACATCTAGGGACCACTAAGGACAGCCAAGGACTGCCAAGCCACTAGAAGCTGGAAGAGATAGTGAAGGCTCCTTTTTCCTGGGCTCATGGAGAGCGTGGTCCTGCAGACCCCTTGACTTTGCACTTCTTACTGTCACTCCCACGCAAGAACATGCATCAGAGCACCAGGACCACCGTCGTCACAATGGGACAGTCTGCCACTCATGTCCTCTATGTACAGAGCTAACCCTCTTTCCATGTAAAAACTATCCATTTTAACTGTTATTTTAAGGACTAGGAATACACTGTGCAAAACTCACGGCTCCAGACCCAGAACCAGTGTCCTGGGGGCCGACTTGAGAAGGGTTTTGTTTGTGACAATGAAGGGACTCACCTTGTTCCTGAGCCATTTCTTGCAGACAGAAGTAGATGACTCTGGCTCCCAGGCTGAACCCAACCAAGGTGACAGGTCTCCGGCCCTGAGGGGAAACAGGACACAGGTGTCTCGAGAGGTTACAGCATGTCAGTCTTTGCACGGACTGCAAACTCCTCATCAACTCTTGCTCATGTGCGCAACATCCCGGTTCCCACACTCTGAAGTGTCAATCAGTGGTGTCAGGGTCCTTGCGCATGTAGAAGTTGGCAGCCCTGGAGTTGGCTTCCTCAAGAGCAGGCGGCCTCCAGCTGAGCTAATTCCCTTTCATCTCAAGCCATTATCGGCCATGGCTCACTTTCCCAGCTAGAAAGAATGAGCCAATGACGAAGACTCCTTTGGACTCATGTGCCTATGGCAAAGGACTGGGGTGATGTGGGGTCCCTCTGGGGATGGAGAGATTAGACACAAGTGGATGTGATGAGGAAAATGTAGAAGGGCAGGGGAGGGAATGTAGGGTAAAAGGGACAACTGGAGCCAGCCAATCACTGAGCACCCTGACTCTGAACCCCAAGCCAGTGAAATAAACATACCCTGGACCTGAGACTGGGGCCAGGGAAAGAAACATCATTATCCCTGAGCCCAGGACCAAAGAAAGATGCCCTGACCCTGAAACTAGTGTCAAAGAAACACACTTTGTCCCTAGAATTAGAGCCAGTGAGAGAAATATACCCTGGTCCTAAGATTAGAGTCAAAAAGCTAAAAAGGACCAGTGAAAGAAACACAGTTTGCCCATGAAGTCAGAGCCATCTCTGCCCCTGACTAACTAAACTAACCAGTCCTTAAGCAGGGAAAAACTAATCAATCCCTCTTCTCCCTGGGAAAACTCCACCCCTAGGAAGCCCTATATAATCCTCTCTGCCTGTTCAGTTAGAGGCTACCTTTTATCCCTCCCTGGCAGAGGCAGCCACTCTCCTGGACTCCTCCTTCCCAAATAAATCTCTTTCTCAAAAGAGTTTTGGGTGACGACCTTCATTTCATTCGTCGGCACAGAATAGAATTGGCTGGGATGTTCCTTAAGGGACTGAGCTGAAAAACTTTGCTGAGACGCTCCCTTAGGGGTCCTGAGCAAGGTAGAGCAGAACAGAACCTTGCTGGGACTCTCCTTAAGGGGAGCTGAACAAGGCCCAGCAGAAAAAAAAGAAACAACTTTTCGCCAGAGCCAGAAAGTGCTACATTTCTGCAGGGGCTTCCCCTTTAGCAGAGTGTTAGCAAAAGAAGTAACATCTTGGTCTGCAGTGACTCTCCAGGATTGCTATATTCTGTGGGGGAAACCATCCCCCACCACACCCCAGATTCAGGTAGCCTGGCTTCCTGATAGTTAGGACCTGTCCTATTGCGACTCCAGCCTCCAGAGCTGTCCTATTGCGGCTCTAAGTGTAGCCTAGCTTCTGCAACTCTACAGCTTTAACACATTCCCCTACAGAGAACTTAGTTTTCCTGAATAGGAAATGACAGGCTATTGAGTGGGGAGCCTGGAGAAACGATAAGGCATGGGACACACTAAAGAAAAAGAAATTGGGCAGCAGGGTCCAGCTCCACTCAGGAGGCAAAGGAGCAGGTATTCAAAGTTGCTGATCGTCTCAGTGTCCTTTCTCTCTCTGTCCTGATTCTTTCTAGGCAGACAGAGAGGAAGCTTCTAGAAGTCCTTTGGAGTTAAGGGTGTTCCCAGGGTGGGAGTCCTGGCTAGGAAACTGAAGACCAGGGACAGCTACGACTTCTGGGAAATGTCTTTCATTTCTATGTTCTGACCTCTGAAAGTCTGGAATATGCACACAATGGTGGGGGATGCCCTCAGGCACAGAGAGGCACCAGTGCTTAGCACAAGAGGTCGGTGACTGAAGGAGCCCATGCTCCCAGAAGACAGTGTGGAGATTTGAATGAGAACAGCCCCCAGGCTCATATATTTGAATGCTTGGTCCCCAGTTGGTGCAACTGTTTGGGAAAGATTAGGAGGTGTGGCCCTGTGGAAGGAAGTGTGTCACTAGGGGTGGACTTTGAGGTTTAAAAAGCCTGCACCATTACCAGTTAGCTCTCTCTGTCTCATGCTTGTGGACTGAGATGTGAGCCCTCAGCGACTGCTTCAACACCATGCCTGCCTGCCTGCCTAACCCTCTGGAACTGGGAGCTTCAAATGAAATGCTTTCTTTTTTATTTCCTTGGTGTCTTGTCACAGCAGTAGAAAAGTAACTAAAACAGAGTAACAGTTTCTGCTGATGTGTGCACATCTTAGATCCCAGAACCTGGGAATGTCACCTGATATCCAGGAGAGGGACTATGGTGGTTTGAATAGGTATGGCCACCCTAGACTCATGTATTTGACTGCTTGGCCCATAGAGAGTGGCACTATTAGGAGGTGTGGCCTTGTTGGAGTAGGTGTAACCTTGTTGGAAGAAGTGTGTCACCATGGGGGTGGGCTTTGAGGTCTCTTATGCTCAAGCTACTACCAGTGTGGTTCCTAGTGTCCTGCTGCTTATAGATAGAGATGTAGAACTCTCAGCTACTCTCCCATACCATGTCTGCCTGCACGCCACCATGCTTCTCACCACCGTGATGATAATGGACTAAACTTCTGAAACTATAAACCAGATCCAGTTAAATGTTTTCTTTTATAAGAGTTGCCTTGGTCATAGTGTCTCTTCACAGCAATAGGACACTAGCTAAGACAGGGACTTTGCAGAGGTGATTTAGTCAAGAATCTTGGGTGCAGTGGCTCACACTTGTGACAGGCAGCTGAAGCTGGCAGACTGCTAGGAGTTCGAGGCCAGCCTGGGCTACACTGTGAGTTCTAGTGCAGCCTGGGCTACAGAGAGAGACACTATCTCAACCAAAACTAAACAAATGAAGAGGGGTGCAGGAGGCAGCAGGATTCAGTAATCAGAGGGACACAGGAGTTAGAGGAGTGCAGGAGCCAAGCAGAAGGGAGGTGGAGCAGAGAAGAAACTGCCTGAAACCACACCAGACACTGCTAGCTTTGAAGATGGAGGAGGGTCAACCAGCAGAGGAGGACAGAAGCCTCTGGGAGCCCCAGAAGGCTAGGAAATGGATACTTGCTTGCAGTATCCAGAACAAAGGCAGCCTGCGAGGCACATCGGAAGTCTGCTCTCCACACTGTAAGGAGAGCACACTCGTGTGTGAGGTGAGGATGCTAAGAGCCATAGCCTTCCTTGGTTGTTGACACCCAGACTGCTACATGGGAGATGATAAAGTTCCACCTTGTTTAGCCAATGTGCTTCAGTCTTTGCCTTCCAGCCAGATCTGCCAAAGAGCTACTCTGGTTTTCTTTTCATTTTGGGAGGAAAAGATACAGGGATAGGCTGGAGTTAGCAGTTTCCCAGGTTAACATTCCCAGTTTGGCAGAAACTGCTGGGTCTCTTAGTATCTACTCTCCCCTTTGTCCACAGTAATTGAATTTCAGCTGGCTACATGCCTTTTCAAAATAAAGACTGGATTTCCTGGCTTTGGGGACAGTGAAGTGTGAGCATGTGACTAGTCTCTGGCCAGGGAGCAGACACGGGGAGGCGGTATGGCACTTGGTTTCTTCTTCAGTTCCTCCTTTCTCCTGCTTCCTGGAGCTCAAGTACTGTCATCCAGGGGTAGGAAGTCAAGTTATTGATGCCATTACCCAGGGCAACAATTGCAAGGCCTTGACTTCCTGCTCAAGGCAAGAGGCCTCTCTCCCATGGCTCAGGCACCATCAGATTGCCTGACATGCTCTAGGCTTCTCCAGCAAAAGTAAACTTTCACCTTGAATGTGTGTGTGTGTGTGTGTGTGTTTGTGCACATGTATATACATGTGTGTTTATGTTTGTGTATGTATGTATACGTGTGTGTATATTTGTGCATGTGTGTTTATGTTTGTGTATGTGTGTATACATGTATGTATGTATGTGTGTGTGTGTGTGTGTGTGCTGGCCAGAGGTCAACACTGAATGCCATTCCTGGAGCTGCCTACCTTCTTTTATGAGGCAGGGTCTCTCACAGGCGGTGGGGGGGCACTCTGATTTGGCTAATCTTGGTGGGCAGTGAGCCCCTGGGAGCCACTTGTTTCTACCTCCCGGTGATGGGATTAAAGGTGTGTACCACCACCACATCTGGATTGTTTTGTGAATGTAGGTTCTGGGGGCAAGGTTTTTTTTTTTATCAAATCTCTCTGGCCCTGACCCAAATTTTACTTTAAAGCTATTTTTTAAAGATTTATTTTATTTATGTGTATATGTGTATTATGCCATGTGGGTGCAGGGGTCCAAGGAGGCTGGAAGAAGGAGTCAGATTTCTTGGAGCTGCACTCATGGGTGGTTTTGAATTTCCTAGGATACTGCCCTGATTTGAACTTGAGTGGCAGTAAAGACGACTTTCTCCCCCAAAGCTGCGGGGCTGCTTCTAACTGACTTACTGTTGGGGCTCCCATCAGCACACTCGGCACATGCGTCGGTATACAAGCTTCTGCGGCCTGCCTCCCCGCCCACTCCACTCCACCGTCACCATCCCTAGGTACCTGCTGCCGTGAGAGGAGGATGTGTGCCAGGTGCTTGCCAACCTCCGCGGACCGGTGGAGACATACCCCCCAGGGGTTGTCAATGACGTTGGCGACACTGAGGAGGGAGGCCGGCCAGGTCAGGGCAGCCACGATACCTGGGGAAGCGGGGAGCCTTGCTAAGGTAGTGTGGCTGATGGATGCTCTAGCAAATGCATATGAGTCTGTAGAGCCAGGAATCTGAAAGGTTTCCTCTAACTCACAAAGGGGGAGACTTGAAACAAACATTTCTGCACACAAACTACATCTCTTGTCCAAGCACACATCATTGGGAGATTCCAAAGACAGCCTCATCTACGCATCCCATTCAGGATTCTAGATCCACCATCCTACCCAGGCCATGTGAGTTGTGTAGGGCAAAGAGTCAGCAGCGGTGAGGCTTGCACTAGCCTAGCCTAGGGCCCGCCTCTGCTGTGTGTCTCCCACTGGTGTGGGCTAGCTTCGTCTCTTCAGGAGGTGAGACACATGGAACACAGTCAAGCTGTTCAAGTTGCCTCAGACAAGCTGGCCTGAGTCAGGGACAGTTGGCTGAGCCACCAATCTATCAGCAGACCCAGGTGAGATGAGCCAACTCTAGCCTCGCCTCTCCTGAGCCATGAGGTCAGGAGGGACCTGTTATGCAGCAATAGCCAAATGGTACATTATGCAGTTAGCTGGATGTTGCCTCGTCTCTTGGCACAAAACTTTTCACAGAGGAAAAAGCTGAGGCAGGAGGATTGCAAGCTTAAGGTCTGCCTGGACAAAGTTAATGAAACCCTGCATAGAGATAAAAAGTAAACACAAACTTGGGGGAGGGGAAGGCTATGATCAAGATATATTTAAATTTAAAAAATTGGTTTTGATTATAATAAAAAGAACCTAGTTGAAGACTGATATTGCTGCAGCCATTTGTCTTGTCTCCAAATGTACAAGAAAATTGTGATTTTTTTCCCTTCTCCACCCAAAATAAAAACAAGAAGAATGCAAACATAGTGCTAGAGAGGCTGATTGGTAGCCCTAGGTTTGATCTGCACCCTTTGTCTCTAACACGGTGCCAGGCTCCCTTGGGACTTTGTGCCACCATGTCATACCATGGTTAGTCAGGGAGGGGTGCTTACCAGAGAGCACGGTGTACTTGAGAGCCTCCTGGGCCACCATGTTAGCGAGGCCGCTGAGGATGGTCTCCAGGGCGTTGCCCAGCTCCATCAGGTACTTGGCTTCCCATGCCAGGCAGTACTGCTCCTGGTTGCGGGCTAGGGTCGTCCACGGGGCGCTGAATGTGCCTGAGGAGAACACAGGTAGGTATAGGCAGCATCTGCTATTGGCTGTGGCAGTTGATGCGCCACCCACTGGATCAGACAGACAGAGAGAAGGGCCTCTTGCTCCTGAGGGTTCGCCCTGCTCTCAATCAGCTGCAGTCAGTCGGGCAGATGAGCACACTGCTGTCCTATGAGTGTGTCCAGAGATGGCTTCCAATCCCAATGCCTGCCCTCTTTAAAATCTAGGGAACCCTGGGAACATCACCATCTGACCTTGAACCTCACTCTGCTCATCTATGAAGTGGGAAGGTGTGAGATATGTAAGAGAAGTGAATTATTCCAAAGTAAATATTCCTTCACCTCTCCCAGAGGGCCAGCATCAATCTGCCAACACGCAGGGGACTAGCATGGAGGCCCCGTGAGCTGGCAGCATCTAGACTCCAGAAACACCAGCTGGGAAATAATGCGGAAGTTGGAATTCTAGAGTAGGAAGAGGCCTTCATTTGCTCACCTAGATCATGGAAATGGGAAATGGCCTAGAATGAGGACCAGGAGACAGCATTACCACAGAGACCAATGCTAGCTGTGACCATCGGCCCCATTCTCCTCTCCCTATGGCTCTCTGTCTTCAGAGCCTAGCAGGGCACCCGATCTGATCCCACTTGTTTCTGTCTGTGGCAGGGCACACAGCGGCTCCGGCCCCTGGTACAGGCCTTTAAATAGCACACCTCTTGAATCAGCTCCCTGCTTTCTTCCTCTGGCCCTTGGGGTTCCAACCCTATGCCTCTTCTACGGCCCTTCTGACAGATCAAAGACAATTGTACTCTCCCAGCCCCCAAGTTCCTGTAACTTGGTCTCTCTGCATCCTCTCTTGCATTCTGCAAGAGCATAGAAAACAGCTGCATTGCCCCCATTGACTATCGAGGGCTTGGTTTTCTGTGGGGCACGTGGTAAGGCTGGCATTTATGAATTGCGGGTGAGGCTGAAGGATGGTGGGTAACAGTGGATGGAGGATGGGCCGTCTATGGTTATTGCTGGCTGGATGAATGAACGGCTAGTTAAATTCTGACATGGATAATGGATGGTTGGGTGCAAGTGGAGGGTAGAAGATGGTTTTCTTACCTCTCTGGATCTATTTTCCCCTCTATGAAAAGAGCCTCCCACGTCCACCCCCTTTAGAGACGCACAGGAAGAACTAGCTGTTCCAGTCTGCGTCCCTCCCCACCCTGGTCCTCACGGTATATGCCGGACCCAAGCCAGCCCGTGATGGCAATGGTGATATGCAGCTGCCTGCCTTCTGTCAGAGGCATGAACATGAACTCCTCAATGGCCCCGACTCGCTTCTTCATCTTGTACCCTAAGGACACAGAAACGATCAATTGTGACATGTGCCCAGCTCCTGGACAAATGCATTGCATCTGTGAATCCTTTAAGACAGGTACCACTACTGTCCTTATCAGAGGACACTAGGACACTGCCCAAGGCCACCAGAGCCACAGACTAGGAGAGTCTGAACCATAGCCGTGCCCCATGTTTCCTGTTGTTAATTAATTGTCACAGAGATGATATCGACTGCGTTGGCAGTGTTCCACGTGCCAGAACGTGACTGGAGGCCACGGGCACGGGTGAGGATAGAGAGCTGAGAAAAGGACATGAGGAAGCTTCAAGCCTCCAAGGGATGGTGCCTGGATACTTCCGGGGTGATGGCAACAGACTCGGCCGAACAGGTTGAACTCTTTCTCAGCAGCTACTCACGGGGAGCCCGTGGGAAAAATTCGTTTGTCAAACTTTGTCCTGACCCTGGCTGTGCTGAATTTAAGTCCAGCAACTTCTGAGACGTCTGTCTGCAAGTTTACCTTGGCAGGGCTCAGAAGGGGCAAAGCCACATCTCACCCCCTCAGGACGCCACCTAGGGTATCCTTCCAGCTGAGTCATGCTGGATAAGAATCCTTTCCAACTCCTTGCTCCCTTTGCACCTTACCTGTCAGGCCAGCTCCAGCTGCACCGAACAGCGAGGTCATGACAGCAATGCCAGCCACCGAGCCCAGTGCTGCTGCCCCAGCACTGCCAATGATTGTTGCAGCTCCCGCAGCAACAAGGGGGGCAGCTAGCCCCCCAGTCACACCTGCAAGGTTAGAGCTCAGTTAGGATTAATGGGTTCTTTTCTCATGAGCTGCCCACTGCCTTCTGCGGAAGCGTCTAGCAGTGTTTTTAAATTATTTATTTATTTTTATTTTTGGAAATATACTTATGTAGCTCAGGGTGGCCTCAGATGTTCTAGGCAGTCAAGGATGACCTTGAACTCCTGATCCTTCTGCCTCTATCTCCAAGTGCTGAGATTACAGGCTAGCACCACCACGCTCGGGCAGCTTCTATCAGCGTTAATGAGTGTATTTACTACTGAGCTGAGTGGCTATCATGTGCTGGGGCCACCTCCTCACTGACACACAGGCCATGAGCTAACCCCTATAGCAGGCCTCACCGATCACTGTCCCGCCTCCAACTGTGGCCAGGCCTATCAGGAGATAGCGTTTCCACTTCCTCCGTTTTTCTTTCTTCTTCCGGGATGCCTCTGCGGTCCTGGAGAGAAGAGGCTGGTCTATGGCTAGTTATGGGTCAGGAGCCCTTGAGATCTCCCATGTCACCAACCCCCAAACCCGAGATCAATGGTAGGCAGGCCCTGGAACATCAGTGACTGGAGGAAATCTCAGTGAATGGGGCATACTACTTACCCTGCAGATCCATCCTAATGGGTGCAATTTAAATAATGGAAAGACAATAATAATAATAATAGTAATAATAATAATAATAATAATAGCAACAATAGCAAGAGAAGCGTAGAATAGCTTTCACAGAACAGATGGACCCAGAATGAGTACAGTATGTACCCTCACCTTACCAGCAGAATCCACCTCCCCTGGGGATTTTGAAAAACCCATCTCCTTCACAGCAATCACTTGTGGGATGGGCTAGTGAAACATCTGTATGGATGATGGTGGCCTTGTGGCAACAGCTGGATTGGTCCAGACTCAAAACACAGATGCTATAAACCCAGCCAAGGTAAGAAGGTGTCTGCAGTGACAGCGGTTGGGGATTTTGTAATCTAGTTTGTAGTTCTTTGAAGGGGGTCTCAAGGCCCTGGCAGGCCCTTAGCTCTCTATGTAGCTGAGAATAACCTCGAACTTAGGGTCCTCCTGCCTCTGTTTTCCAAGGGCTGAAGTCACAGGCACACACCACTGTGTCCAGTTTATGTTGTACGGGTGTCGAGCCCAGGGTTCTGAGGATGTTAGGCGAGCACACCACAGACCGAGTGGCCATCACCAGCCCCTCTGAGAATGGCTGTCTCCAGTGCTCAGTCAAGATGCTCAGTTTTCCCAGCGGACCTTCGCCCTTGTTTGCTTTAAGGCGATCAGAGGCAAGAAGAGCTGGGAAGGGTGGGTGGAAGGCCATTATGAGAGAACTCTGAACTGAAGCTGGAATTTGGACAACGGAACGTGGAGCGACCATAAATGACGAGAAACAGTTAATATTTAGTGAGTGCTTCCTCAACACCAGACTCCACACTGTGAACTTCCCATATTTTGCCAAGAAGTAGTTTATTGTTCCACAGTCTGAATGCTTTAAGAGATAACAGTGGTTATTCCAGAGGGGCTCTTTGTGTGTGTGTGTGTGTGTGCGTGCGTGTGTAGGTGTGTGCGTGTGTGTGTGTGCTAAGAGAATGCTTAAAACCTTTTAGGATCAGCGCTCATGTAGACACACACATCCTTGGCGGTAACAGTGGCCGTTGCTACCGTACAACATAGGCCTGATCCTTAGTCTTCTACAACATGAGGAAAATAATACGTACTTTTTAAAAGTGAAATATTTTTACTACATTAATTTACCGTGTATGTGCATGTGTACGTGTAGGTTTAGGACAATGTGTGGGAGTCAGCTCTCTCCTGCCATCATGTGGATCTTAGGGAGAGCACCAGGTCATCAGCCTGGGCAGCAAGTGCCTCTGCTCACTGAACCATTGCATAGCCCAACGATCAATTGCTTTTGTGTAGCTGGGCTATGACTATTTAGCCAACAAACACACTGCACATGGACAGCGCACCGCCCCCCCGAGTCTGCATAACTGTGGGCTGAACCCCCAGCCCCCAATCCATGCTCAACCAACATGCCTCTATCCTTCCTCACGAGCAGAACCAAGACATGGATTTGCCTCAGGCACCAAGGACCTGATGCACGTTTGGTTGCCCGCCAGCACCAGCTCACCTCAACACACTTTCCTCCTGCGAGGGCCCTGTGTGGAAAGCAGCCCCTCTCGGCTGCTCTCCTGCAGAGAACCAGGAACCAGGGATGAGAACCTTTGCCTGCCATGGGTTTCTGTGATGAGGTGGAGCATGTTCCCAGCAGGTGGATGGCGAGATGTGACCAGGAGCGAGGGGGTCTGGTGTCAGGACCTAAACTGTGGCATTCTGCAGTTGCCCCTCAGTACTGGTGGGGGTTTATTGTAGGTGTCCTAGAGTGCACCAGAATCCAGGAGGCTCATGTCTCTCACAACTGTATACATTTGTATGTAACTTCTACATGTTCTCTTGAATGCTTTAAGGGTGTTTAGATATCATTCATCTCATACAATATAGCATGCTATGTGTCATGGCATTCACACTGTTTATATAAAATGATAAAGACAGTAAAGTACATTCAGTATAGATCTTATTTTTTTTTAAGTATTTTGGGCTAGGCATGTTACAATACATCTGAATCCTCAGAACTGAGGAAGTGGAGGCAGGAGGATCAGATCAACCTTGTGCAGCCTTGGCTATTAAACTGAAGTCCAGGCCAGCCTGAGCTACATGATGTCTTATAAAAAATTTTAAAAAATTAAACAAAAGTATTTTGTGATCCATGGCCGGCTGACTTGGAGGGAATGGAAATGTCCTAGGCGATGACTGCATTCCTGTGCTGTCTGCCAGCTGTCAGCTGCTGGCCAGCTTTCTTCAGTCAGCACGGGAGGAAATGACGCTGCCATCTCCGCCAGAGTCTTCAGAAGCCAGTGCGGGAGACTGACTGGTCTCTGTTTGTTCTATCCTGAGACCAACAGTATTCCAGACAGGTGCTGGTCCGTCAGCCTGGAGCTCAGAACCAGGACAACGTGAACAAGATCCACAGAGAATCTTCAGGGGGTGCTGAGAGCACGGAATAAGCCCTTGGGGCCGCCAGCCATGGGGATTTGGGGGCTATTTGTTCCAGCTGCAAGATCTCCCCACCTCACTGAGCGAGCACGTGACTCTGTACAGGTTACACCTGAATCTCTTCCGTGGACAAACACCCTGGGGGTGGGGCCAGGAGTGTTTGAAGGCCTGCAGGGGATGACTGGCCAAGGTGACCGGCTTACTGTCACTGTTCAATATGTTTGTTGCTGTTACCATCTGTCTCCTGGTTATCATCACTTCCTCCTACACAGAGGCAGTGATATACTTTGACCCTTCATTAATGACCTTGTCATTAGTTTAAACTGGAGACCTGGAAATGATTGGCTTCTGGTGCAGCGGAAGACCTGAGTGAGACATTCTAGTGGCTGACAACACATAGTGGGGAACAACGGTGTGGCTTCAAGTCAGTGGCATCTCCACATGACAGTCATGGACTGAGGAGTGGCTGTATGCTGAGAGACGGGGTGCGGGGGCCCAGCACAGCTAGCTTCTCCCTTCCTAGCTCTCTTACCCTCTGGAGTTTTTCCTGGCCATGGGCGTGTTCAGGGCAGGTTTCTTTGGATATGAGTTCATACGTGTTCAGAAGCATGTGCCTATTGGGTGCATGTGGAGACCAGAGGTTGACATCCGGTGTCCTCCTCAATTGCTTTCCACCTTAAGTTTTGAGTCAGGTTCTCTCTGTGGATATTCAGCTCACTGGTTCAGTGACAGCAGCTGGCTGGTGAGTTTCAGGGATCTGCCTGTCTCC